>ML664180.1:13890908-14079815 GCA_007570785.1 Antilocapra americana
TGTGTGTGTGTGTGTGTGTGTGTGTGTGTGTGTGTGTGTGTGTGTGTCTGTGCTCAGTCAGGTCTGACTGTGTGTGTGTGTGTGTGTGTGTCTGTGCTCAGTCATGTCTGACTCTGTGTGTCCCTACAGACTGTAGCCCACCAGCCTCCTCTGTCCTGTGAAACCAGACAAACAGTTTGCCCTCCAAATACAATGGTGAGATAGGCATAGAATAGACGTTCCCATTTCAGAAGGAGGAAATCAGAAAGAAGAAAGGGACGCCGGGTCCCAAGCAAGTCCAAAACCTAAGAGGGCAAGCTCCATTCGATAGCAGATGTCAGGAGCAATCTTCTCTGGCCCCATGCTCATCCTTCGGGGCCTGCTGGGGCAGTAGGTTCCTCAGTGTCATCCCCATGGCCTTTGCTGGTGGCCCTGTCCCTGAGACTGCTCACACCAAGACACGGCCCCACCCTTTGAAAACAAGAAGGAACGAGCCCTGCTCCCTGGGCCTCTGGTGCTAATCCTGATGATCTCCAAGTCACCTTTGGCACCATTCTTCCCTTTTCTTGAAGGATAATTTATGTTTACAACTGGATAGCTCTATTGTCTGGGCCTGTATATATATATTTTTTTCTTTTTTTTTGAGCCACATCGTGTTGCATGTGGAGCCTTAGTTCCTTACTCAGGGATCAAACCTGCACCCCCTGCATTGGAAGAACCAAGTCTTAACCACTGGACCGCCAGGGAAGTCCCTGTCCTGTCCTGAAGAATCCCAGAAGTCTGACAGTCTTCCATCACTTCTGTTTCCTCTGTTTCATGTAGTCCCAACTGGTTGTGTTTCTGATGGTATAATCCCATCTTTATTCCAGGTTTATGCTGAAATGGCTCATTAAATTTGTGATTTACAACCGTACTAATCTTAACAAATGAACAAGAACAACTTTAGTGTTCTCTTCAGAATGCCTTCCTCATTTTTTTGAAAAATGAATGAGCTGAGAATTTTCCAAGTTTTTGAGCTCTGGTTCCTTTTTGGTTAACAGTTCCTTCAGCTCACCTCTCTTTTCTTGCATTTTACTCTAAGCGGTAATACAAAGAAAGGTACTTCTTCATCTTTGCTTAGGAAGTTCTTCAGCTAAATATTCAGTTTCACCACACACAATTTCTACCTTACACAAAACTCTAGAACAGAAATCAGTCAAGTTCTTTGCTACTTTATAACAAGGACTGCCTTGCCTCCAGTTTTGAAGTTCCTCATTTCTGTCTAAGATGTCATTAGATCAGCCTTTAATGTGCATATTTCTATCGACATTGTATTCATGATAAAGCATGTCTTCCCTAAGAGAATATTGGGTTGGCCAAAAAGTGCCTTCAGTTTCTAAGTAAAAATAAAAGATACTTTTTATTTTCACCAAGAACTTTATTGAACAATGTATTCACTGTTTTGTTCCACTGCCTTCTGCCACGTTCCAGGCAACTTCGTAACTTCATCTTCCCAAAACTTTTTACCTTTTGAGCAATGAATTGCTCTAGGTGTCTTTTACAGTCATACAGGGAATTGAAATGTATTTCATTAAAATGATTTTGTAAAGGCCGAAATAAATGGAAACCCAAAGGTACAATGTCTGGCGAGCACAGCAGATGAATCAGAACCTCCCAGCCAAGCCCTAACCGTTTTTACCTGCTCATCAAAGAAGCATGTGGTCTTGCGTTATCCTGATGGAATATTATGTGTTTTTTGTTGACTAAGTCTGGATGCTTTTCATTGAGCTGCCCTTAGTTGGTCTAATTGGGAGCAGTACTTGTTGGAATTAATCATTTGACTTTCCAGAAGGAGCTCGTAGTAGAGAACTTCCTTTCAGTCTCTCCATATACATAACATCACCTTCTTTGGATGAAGACCAGCCTTTGGTGCGGTTTTTGGTGGTTCACTGTGCTTGCCCCATGATCTGTTCCATTCCACATTACTGTACAGTATCCACTTTTCATCATCCATCAAAATTTGTTTTAAAAATGGAAAGTTTTCATTACATTTGGGCAGAGAATCACAGGTGGAAATACTGTCAAGAAAGTTTTTATTGCTTAATTTATGTGGAACCCAAACATCAAAGTGATTAACGAAACCAAACTGGTGTAAATGACTTTCAGCCCTTGATTGGGATATTTTGAACATGTTGGCTCTCTCTCACATGGTATAACATTGATTGTTCTCAATATTTCAGCTTGATCTCTGCTGACTTCAACTCCAAGCTATGGAGAATTATCCAGAGAGAAATCTCCAGCACAAGTCCTTGCAAAGCACTTTTGACATGTTCAATCAGTCAGAGCACCTTCTCCATACACTGCATAAATGTTTTGTGTTTTTTTTTTTTGAGTTTCAGTTGCTTTTTTACCTTTCTTGAAATAATAAAGCAAAATATACTGAAAATATTTTTTTTTCCATCTTCAGTGTTAAAATGGCTACCAAAAACCTCTCTAATTATGATTTTTTTTTTAAATGCACCATGGTCCAGAGCCCTTTCCTTTCTTCTGTAAGATGCTTCTCCATCCTTCCTAGGTTTTATATCACCTTTCATCCCAAAGGACTTACATTTTTAAACTGAGAATAGTAAAGGCAGAAACAACAGAATCGAGATGGGTGGGGAGGAAGTCAAGAGATTATATAAAAGGGGTGAGGGTGGGGGAGATAGGAAAACCAAATAATGGCAGAATGATACCAGGAATACTGGTATTCCTCCTTGACATTTACACTAGCACCAAACACAAGGGTTACAAATGCGTGTATGGGCACACCCAGGATCTCACCTATCTTTCATGGGAGAGGGACTTTTGGACTGATTGATATTCTTGGCACAAAAGAGCAATGTCATTGCAAGTCCTAGGCAAATCACTGTCTGAGAAAATGGTTTTCCACCCAGGCAAGCTGTTTTTCAACAGTAAGAAGTGATTGCATCCGAGCAACATGTATTCTTGTGATCTCTTTCTGACCCCTGAGACACGAGGTGAGAGAAGAGGACTCTCAGCTGGCTTAGGTCAAGCGTGCTCCACTCAAAAACACTTCCCTTGTGCTTTCCTTTTAGATCCAGGGCTAGGATTTAAAGAGTGTAGAGCACGATGGAAATAAGATGGGAAAGAATATTTTCAAGAGAAAATGACTGTCTGACACAGAAGAGAAGGGAAAACAGTCCCTTGTCCCTATACACTGCTGGAGGTCTATGTGGTTCTTTGAGGATCTTCCTCTGCCTTTGGGAAGTAAAACATGGGTCACATAAATACAGCATTGTTATGGCAATTACTCACCGGTGACAGGTAGGGAAGATCCTGTTACCTGTACCAGTCTGGGAAATACAAATGCGAGGCTTTAAAATCGTTTCTGCTTATGGCACCACAGGCTCGCACTTCATTCTCTTCCACTCATCACTGGTCCCCACCCACATCCTCTTCCCCTTCATCACTTTCTGCCTACGTCTCCAAATAGTATCCCCCATCACTCACAGGAGACCAAGGGCAGTAGATGCCTTAGCCAAGTTTCCCCTCCGGTTCCAAAGGGGAAGGAAGCAAGCATGTGTAGTTTCAGAATGAGCCCCTCCAGGACACCAGGGATGGAAGGCTCCGTCATCTGAGGGTGTTTCTCTAATCTGGAACTCCAAATTTAGCCAGTGATCCAACCCAGGCTGAGAGAATTTCTTCCTTTCTATACACTTCTGCCCATTAGCAAAGATAGAAACTGGAAAACCTCATGGGAGTCGCACTTTCCTTGCAGGTTTTCCATTATTTGGCAGTAACTCTCTGCCTTGGGGATTTCGGCCGTCTCTGAGCTTATCGGCATCATCTCTTTTTATTGAAGTGAAACACGCCTGCAGAGGCCAGATGGACCAAGTGGGTTCAAGATGGTGAAAAATGAAAAGGCTTTAAAATGTTAACCAGGAAGAACTCCTGGTGGCCGGGCCTCCCAGGTGGCACTAGTGGTAAAGAAACCGCTTGACAACGCAGAAAATGTAACAGAAGCGGGTTCGATCCCTGGGCAAGGAAGATCCCCTGGATGAGGGCATGGCAACCTTTCCAATGTTCTTGCTTGGAAAATCCCATGGAAGGAGGAGCTGGCGGGCTACAGTCCATAGAGTTGCACAGAGTCAGACATGACTGAAGTGACTTAACACATACACTCAGGAGGAAACTCTGGTTCCACCCCTCTTTTCCTTTGTGACTGTGAGTGAGTCTCATTTTCTTAGACTCTTGACCTGCAAAATGAAGAGGATATGAAGTCCTGTGCAATTGCATCGCAGAGTTTTTATTAAGTTAAGATAAAATAATGTAGGGGACTTCTCTGGTGCTCCAATGGTTAAGAATCTGCCTTCCACTGCAGGGGACACATATTCAATCCCTGCTTGGGGATCTAAGATCCCACATGCTACCGGGCAACTAAGACCCAAAACAGCCAAAATTAAGAATAAATACATAAATAAAAAATTTTGATAATATAAATATTTAGGAAAAGAGCTGCTGAAAAGGTACACAAAGGAGATTTTGTACTTATTCAATATATTATTATATCATTATAGTATTATTATTACTGTCACCTCTAAAATTCTGAAATGTGTTCAGGGATAGAAATTTTTTAAAAGCTATTCTGAGACCTTTTTACATTAATAATTATTGGTAAGATATTTCTTGTATATTGATCAGTTTTAGATTATAGCAGTCATAAATGTTTATAACATTTTTCTCCTGCTTTATTTGTTCCTCATGGGAAAGACAGTGCAGAAAAGACAGTTAAAAGACCCTATTATTGTAAATTTCATCCAAGTGATGCCAATGAGTCTCAATTTAATACTAGAAACCCCTACCATAGCCATTCCCAAAGTGTAATCTGGTTTCTCCAGGGATTCCCTGAGAGCCTTGTTCTGATCCAGAAGAGGAAAATGATTTTCATAATAATACTAAGAAGTCATTGGCCTTTTTCATTGTGTTGACATTTGCACTTATTGTGAAAAAGCAAAATTGGGTATAATAGCTGCTGCCTTAGTATTAAGAGCAATCAAGGCAAGGGCTCCAGCCTACACCAGTAGTCACTATATTTTTATTTTTTGTCACAATGAACTCACAAGGAAAGTGGTGGGGTTGGTGGGAGGGGGGGTGTGCGGAGACTATCTCATGTCCTCAATGAAACAGGAAAATGATTAACTTAGTTAACCTTGACCCTTGACCAGAAGTCTTTTTCAATATTCTACGTGATAAAATAGGAAGCATGCATAAGGCACTTCAACAACTATACTCCAGTACATATGCAGTTTTCAGTTGCAAGCTAAAATAGCCTACTCTTTTGTGGAACACCATTTTTCTCTGAAAGACATGTGTGCTCAGTCGCTCAGTAGTGTCCAACTCTTTGCAAACCCCTGGACTGTAATCCATCAGGCTCCTCTGTCCATGGGAATTCCCACGCAAGAATACTGGAGTGGGTTGCCGTTTCCTTCCCCAGGGGAATCTTCCCAACCCAGGAATCAAACCTGTGTCTCTTTCATTTCCTTCATTGGCAGGTGGATTCTTTCCCACAGTGCCACCAAGACAGTTAACAAGAAACTATTGTCATTTGAACTATCTTTTTGACAGAATTTTTCTTAAGAGTAAATAAAGAGAGCTTGTCACTTCAAGGAAAATGACAGACATTATTTCTGCTAAAAATAAAAATTTGAGCCTGATAATCTCCTGATGCTTAAAGATGTTTCTAACAAGCTCAGTGATATTAACAAATGTGATTTTTATAGTCAATATTTGGAAGCTCAAATATTCGCCCAATAAAGAAAAGATTTCCAACGATTGATTCATTATTTGGCAAAATCATGCTTGGGCAAAAGATCTATTCAGAAAACATAATTAATTTCACTAAAATCAGTTATTTTTTGCTAAAAATTGCACAGTTTATCAGTTATTTTTAAACAAATATCTTAAATTTCTTTCAGTTTTGATTTCACTAAAATTATTTTATTTTAATGTATTGAGTTTCTCATTGCTATTTAAACAAAAATTAGCATTTTAAATATTTTTAGTATTAGTTCTAATATTTTAAATATAACCTACATAAACAAAAGCTTTTGGGGGGGATTCTCAAAAAATTTTAAGAGTGTGAAGGCTTCTGGGCTAAGTCAAAGCCCCTCACCACTATTTATTATGTCCACTTCCTCTCCCTGAGTTGGAAATCAGCCTGGTGCACACTGCCTGTCAAACTGCACCATCTATTGAGAAACATTTTCCAAATTCCAAAAAATTGCTCACATCGGGAAAGTGCTTAGTATAAGATGAAGGGTTGCAGGTTTCCTCCTGTGTCTCACCTGGTGTTTCAGGGACAGCTTTGTAGCAAAGGGGAATATGCTGTTGAGGAAAATCTTTCAAAGCTGAGTCTTTCCCTTCCTCATTCCAGATAAATGACATTAATGCACAGCCTATTACCTAATGGAATTGCGGTTTAACTTCCTTTTCTCAAGCCTTTTATGGGAAAGCACTAAAGATGGGGGCAGCCCACAGTGTACACTGGACTGTTCAAAGAGCGATTCCCACCCCCTTGCTTTCTCTGCTTTTCTGAGTTTATATTTGTACCAGGCGTATGTGTTGAAACAGTTTGCAAATGTTGCCTAAGATAAACCTTCACTGAGGAATATAAGAGAGTAGAAACAAGGATTGAGTCTTCAAAGAGGTGTTACTCTTGTGATTGTCTCCTATGGAATGATTAAGAAAAGAAAGACCTGGTTTCCGTTCTGAACTGCATTTCATTTCTGAAGAAAGAAAACAGATGAGCAATTATACTGATACTCCACCAACCATAGAGCATTGGGCAGTCTCATCAGGGAAAAACGTAGAGCTATGAGTCTTGCAAATAATTTCTATTATGTAAGTTCCAAGCCTGCACCCCTTCCTTTTCTGAGCCATCTCTCCTCCCACCATGACTTTCTAAGACGTCTGCTCAATATGTATATCCACAGTTTTTCAGAGTGCAAATGTTTTCCTGGAGAAACTGGGATCAGGTTCAACTGAGAGTGATTGAAAAGTTGGAACAAAATTGGCTTACATGAGATGAACATTTGTATAATCTCTTATGCGAATGTGGCTGATCCAGGACTAGAATGATGAGACCATCATAATCAGGGCACCCAATACTTTCTAACTTGATGTTCGATTATTCTCATTAGGACTCAGCACCAGCCATCATATCTGTATTCCAGGCAGCAGGAGATATAGAGAAAAAGGAGGCAGAATAAGGCTACAGCCTCTCCTTTAGTGACGCTTCCTAGATTTACACACTTCTGCTGTTTGTAGCCCTTGGTTCTTTCCTTGAGGATGATGGGGAAAACACTGGACTGTAATCCATCAGGCTCCTCTGTCCATGGGAATGGACAGTTTTTCTTCTAGGTGGTCATGGCTGCTAGCATTCAGAGGTTTTATGATCGAGGAAGAAGAGGAACATAAACTTTCAGGAATGATCAGCAGTTCCATGTGTATTTTTAAATGAGTTTAGGGGAATGAACAATGACTACGGAGACTGTTATGCGTACCACAGCAAGGAAAGGGCAAGCACTGAAGTGTCATTCTGAACAAGGTGTGCCTTATTTAACTTGCCCTGTTCTGTGCCCAGACTTTGATAGCCATGGTCGATTGGGGCTTTTCAGCCAATGTGGGTCTTGCCGTGCGTCAGCCTAACTGATTCTGAAGAAATTTCTTAAAGTTGAAATCTTATACCAACTACTAGAAGATCAGTTGAGGATGACTCAGCAGACCTGATTGAGATATACACTTCTTCCAACAACTGGCCTCTGCACTGTATATATAAATCAAGACATGAAGCAGAGTCTTGTTCTCACGTAAGTTCTAATTCATCTTCACTGAGGAATTGGGAAACCTTTAGTCAGGCGGATCTGAAGGTAATGCCTTGCTGCAACCCTTGCTGGAACTGTGTTTCATTTTCCTCTTCAATGTCACTTATGTGTTCACACTGGCAACTGCCTCGGATCAAGGCTGATTGTAATAAAAGAGTCTCAGTATCTCTTCCTAGGAAAGCTACATGTCCCTGCTTTACCCAAGGTAGGCATCAACCAGGTTCTCAGAGGAGGTGCTCTCTCCCACGAGGACACCCCGCCGCCTGAGGATTATATTGGCCAACCCTGGAAAAGGTCTGCTCTTCGTGTGTGTTCTTTGGTAACCCTCCGACAAATGCTGTCCGCCAGCTTCCTCGTGGCTCTGCCAGTCGTCAAGTCTCAGGCAGCTCTTGTCCAGCGGTGCTAAATATTCCCGCCTCTGCTGCAGCCTCTTGAGCGGGGAGGACGTGGGCTGGAAGGGGCCTTGGCTTCCTCTAGGGGACCAATGACTCAGGGCTTGGGAAGTGACCCCACTGGGATCTGGGCTGGTTTCATGGTGCAACTGTGGCTTCAGACCCCAGTGAAACTTCTCCATCCTCCCAAACACGAAATCCCCTAAAAAGACAAAACGCCAGGAAATTGACATGTACACACTGCTGTATTTAAAATGGATAACCAACAAGTCCTACTGTTCAGCACAGGGAACTCTACTCGAGGTTATGCAACAGCCTGGATGGCAGGGGAGTTTGGGGAAGAATGGATGCATGTATATGTATGGCTGAGTCTCTTTGCTGTCTACCTTAAGCTATAAAAACATTGTTAGTTTAGGACTTTTCTCATGGTCCAGTGGTTAACAATCCACCTGCCAACGCAGGAGACATGGGTTTGATCCCTGGTTCTGGAAGATTCCACAAGCCAGTGGGGCAACTAAGCCTTTATGCCACAACTATTGAAGCCCCCAGATCCTAGAGCCCATGCTCTGTGCAAAAAGAGAGACCATGGTGATGAGAAGCCAGGGCACCAAGGCTAGAGGGTCGCTCCCACCGCCACAGCCAGAGAAAGTCCGTGCGCAGCAATGAAGACCAGCCAGCCAAAAAGAAACAAATAGGTATTTTTTTTTAACTTTTAAATAAATAAGTGTGAGAATAAAAGAAGAAGAAGCACAGGCTTCCTTTGTTCTTCTGCAGCACTTCGGCTTATTCCAGTGTTCTGAAATTAGTTTCCATTCATTTGTATTTGAGCACATGACAGCTGCTTGATCTCAGGTGATATAGTTCGGGGGTCTTAAGTCACTTCCTGGAGTGCGCATGATTTTATGCACCAAGGTTAAAAGTGCAGGAAGCATCCTTCAAATAGAGCTCTGGTCCCCTAGGGTCACAGTGTCTGCATGTTGTCATCATAAAGCCAGGACCGGCCCAGGCCATCATGTGGTCACCTCTTGAAAACTTTGTCATGGCAGGAATAAGGAAAGACACAGAGGGTGCCGCTCCTTCACGCAGGTGACAGGCAGAATCTCTTGCTTGCTCGCTGTCACCACAGATTTTGAAATGCTTCAACATGTCTTCTCATAAGAGCTTCCGTGCATTTACCAAAATTACTTACAGGATGTTTTTAGTCTTCTCTTCCAACACAGGAGTCACTTTCTCAGGACTGTTACCTATCTGTAAGCCTCTTTATATTGGTGGATAAAGGCTTTATTTTGAGATTAATGGATATGATGTTGCCCAATGCTTGTTCCAGTTGAGAAATCCTGGGCTAATTAATTAGAAACACACTTGGAATGCAAAGTGAGCTTATTTAAGATAGGAGTTATACAATAAAGCATTGAGAATTTCACCAGTTTTTTTTTAATTTATTCTACAGTCAAATATTTTATAGAAAAACACACCCATCTATAATTCCCACTTTGAAAGATAGGATTTTTTTTTTTTCATTATTTCATTGTAGTCTTTTTTTGGACATGTACACACACTGCTTTTGTTTATTTATTTATTTGATTATTCGGCTGTGCTAGGTCTTTGCTGCTGCACACGAGCCTTCTCTAGTTTCAGAGAGCAGGGGTTACTCTAGTTGCGTGTACAGGCTTCTCATTGCAGTGGCTTCTCTTGCTGTGGAGCACAGACTCTAGACATGTGGCGTCAGTAACTGTGGCTCAAGGGCCCCAGAGCATCTAGGCTTCAGTAGTTGTGGTGCACAGTCTTAGCTGCTTTATGGTATGTGGCATCTTCTGGATCGGAGAATTAAACCTGTGCCCTCTCTCTGCATTGGCAGGCAGACTTTTATTCCCTGCACCACCAGGGAAGTCCTAGGATCTATTTTTATCATTAAATATTTGACATGAAAAATATTCATTAACTGAAAGACTTTCTAAGGTTATATTCAAATTTAATTTTTGAATGGGAAAATTTAATTATTGACTGGAAAAAATCTACAGAGTGAGAAAATACTTCTCTTTCTCCTTAAAACTAAAGAATAGGTTCTACTTCCATGAACTCAAACCAGGATTCATTTTCTATCATTTAGTGTAAAATTAAGAAAAAACTCAGTTATCTCAAAGACTGAGGTTGTTCAGTTGCTCAAGTGTCCAACTCTTTACAACTCCATGGACAAGCACACCAGGCTTCCCTGTCTTTCACCATCTTCTGGAGCTTGCTCAAACTCATGTCCATTGAGTTGGTGACGCCATCCAACTATCTCAAAGATAGACTACATTTTACAAAGACTGATACCCCATTATGTTTTTAAAATCCTGTTTTCAAGAAGAACAACTCAGAAAAACATATAGCCGCCCCCCCCCAAATCATCATCTTTTAAAGGTCTGCTCATAAAGCCAGGATTAAAGATAGCTCTCTTATAATATATCCTTGACATCCTAAAAAAACCCCGAAATCTTGCAACCAAGATCTGTGTTATAACCTATTATAGCTCTGTACTCATTAATATGATAACAACTAGCCAAATGTGGCAACTTAAATGAAGACTTAAATAAACTAAAATTAAGTAAAATGAATCATCAGTCCATGGGCTTACGAGCCTCGTTTCAAATGCTCAGTGGTCACCTATGAATGGTAGTCGTTGACTGGCTACCACATGGCAAAGGACAAATTCCACTGTCAGCATTGCAGAACGTTCATTGGACGGCCCTGTTCTGGGGTCTAGTGCAGATGATCTGGTTTTTAAAAAGGGCCCAACAAAGATACCTCCAGAGTGAGAGCACAGGAAGGAAAAGAGAAGGGGAGAGGCTTTGAAACAAACAGGCGCTGCCTTGATGTCACGTAGTAACCTTCTAAGGAAAAGCATCTCCGGCAGTGCTTCCTCTTTTTATAGAGCTTGAAACCACTGCTTGGGTTTCTTTTTGGTGCGTGGAAAGGGACTAGGAAGTCATCAATCGTGGGGATTTACCTCCTTTGGAAAAACAGAGACACATGTATACCCCAAATCATCATCATCAGGGGACGTTATTGAACATCTCTGTGTGGGACTCACTGGGAGACCAAAATTAGCAGCAGAGTCAGTTGAGAATAGGAAGGAAACATGGGCAGGACAGACGTTCTAAGGAAATGGAGAAAGCTGAGGTTCTCTGCTCAGATTTTCCACGGTTACTCTATTTTAGAACCATCTAGCTTTTTGTCAAGTCCATCCCCCTCTTCTACAGATGAGATCACTAAGGCCTGGAGATGAGGAAGTGACTTGCACAGGGATGCTCACAGTGTCCCAGGAACAAGACAGGGTCAGGTCTCCTTTCTAAAAGTATTTTATTCTTGTTACTACTACCTGCTTACCTTATATACCAGTCAAACAGACACTCCAGCCCTCCCTTTAAAACAAACTGTATGACAAAATAATTACTTTTTAAAGAAGATAAAATACCACGGTTCAGGAAAGCACTGTAATGGGAAGCACTCCAATGGTACAAGCGAGTATTTGTTAAATATCACTTCCTGGTTTTATTTCTTCATGAAATGATTTAGGGTCTGGTAGCTGGCATAATGGCTCTCTGAAGTGAAGTGAAGATGTTAGTTGCTCAGTTGTGTCCAACTCTTTGTGACCTCATGGACTGTAGCCCACCAGGCTTCTCCTCTAGGCAAAAATACTGGAGTAAGTAGCCATTCCCTTCTCTAGGAGATCTTCCCAACTCAGGGATCAAACTGGGGTCTCCTGCATTGCAGGGAGATTCTTTACCACCTGAGCCACCAGGGAAGTCCCAGTTGCTCTCTGCCCATCCTCAAAATCCCTCCCCTTTAGCCATTTTAGAAAGTGGATGGGCACCAGTGGATTCTCCCTGAGTGCTGAATTTCCTCACCAAAGAAACTTGGGGAATAGGTTACTTCCAGCCTGCTGAGTGAATTTTAGCTAAGACTTCAGCTGGTTTAGGGACTGCCCTGGTAGCTCAGCTGGTAAAGAATAGGAATAGGGTTCAATTCCTAGGTTGGGAAGATCTTCTGGAGAAGGTATATGCTACCCACTCCAGTATTCATGGGCTTCCCTGGTGGCTCAGCTGGTAAAGAATCTGCCTGCAATGTGGGAGACTTGGGTTCGATCCCTGGGTTGGCAAGATCCCCTGGAGAAGGGAAAGGCTACCCACTCCAGTATTCTTGCCTGGAGAATTCCATGGACTGCATAGTCCATGGGGTTGCAAAGAGTCGGGCACGACTGAGTGACTTCACTTTTCAGCTGTTCTTGCTTTGATTTAGAGCCCAGAGCCACAGCTCCCTAGGAGAGAGAGCTTGAAGTAGACCTTGACCTTGATCTTGGTTTAGGGATCAGCAGAACAGTGTTTAAGAGCAGAGACTTTGTGTCCAAAGGGCTTGACCTCAAAGCCAAGCACAGCACTAAATGCAGTTTGATCATGCAGTGACCTCAGCCTCAACCTACAAAGTTCAAATATTAAGACCCATTTCCCTGTGATTTTGAAGGGATTAAATTGGTTCCACTATGTAAAT
Source organism: Antilocapra americana (assembly GCA_007570785.1). NCBI lineage: Eukaryota > Metazoa > Chordata > Mammalia > Artiodactyla > Antilocapridae > Antilocapra > Antilocapra americana. Next base: position 13,903,675 of record ML664180.1, read on the forward strand.
AACACAGTATTTTTGTGTCAGAAACATGAAACTCACACCCTGGAAGGTGATGCTGTTGTTACCTGATCTGAGGATCCCCAGACACTCCGGGCTCCCGCTTCCCATCGGCCACCCTGGAGTCAGCCTTCAGACCTTGGCTTCTCTGCCGCCAGCTGGGGGAGCGTTTCCAGTCTCAGCTCTCAGATTTTGCCACTTTAATAAAAGCATCAGACCACAAGGTGGTGCTTTATTCTAATGTTTGATATTAGGATTTTTCCAACCACAAGAAGTGAATAGCAAGGCGCACTCAGCATCATTACCAAGTGTCAACCCTCTAACTCTAAACGCAAATGTCTGGGTGGGCTCCCATCCTCTGTGACTGATGACCAAGGCGCACGGAGCTCCAGGGAGCACGAGGTCCTCCTTGTTCTGTCCCCAACTGGGAAGGAGAGGAAGAGAGCCCCAGCCAAGAGGATGCCTCGATTGGGTTTCTTTTTCTATAGTGTTATGTAAATTCCTGTCAAACCTATGCACCCAGCATGTGGCTTCCTCAATTTCTATCTTACTCACTCTCCTGGTGAGCAGTGGTTCACAGAGAGCAGTGGTGAGGAAGAGAAGAGGGTGTCTTGGTGACGTCTGCTCTGAGAGGGTGAGGTATCCACTTGCTCCTTGAAGAGCAGTGACCAAAGCCGCTGGCCACGAGTACAGATCCCTAGGCTCTGCGTGCCAAGCGGACGCTCACCCCTCTTAAGGTGAAGCTTACCAACACATGTGCCATCCCATCTCGTTCAGTTGGCATCAGACAACATGGCAGCAGTTTTGCCCACTGGGTTAACTATCTTCGATTAGTAGAGCAGCTGAATGGTCTAAAGGACTTTTTAACCTATGTCCAGTCATTATTAGAGGCCATAGAGAATTAGCAATTCTGAGTCCTAGTCTAGGCTCAGCCACTACCTGGCTGCATGAATTCAGACAATTCCATGGATTTTGTTCACCTTTAAAACAGTGGGCCAAGAAGGTAGGAAGACCATGCATGCACGCTCAGTTGCTCAGTCGTGTCTGACTCTTTGCGACCCCATGGACTGTATCCCACAAGGCTCCTCTGTCCATGGGATTCTCCAGGCAAGAATACTGGAGTGGGTTGCCATTTCCTCCTCCAGGGGATCTTCCCAACCCAGGGATCAAACCTGCGTCTCTTACATCTCCTGCATTGGCAGGTGGATCCTTTACCACTGAGCCACCTAGGAAGCAGGCAGGTAGACCAGATGGTCTTTATGTCAGTTCCGAGGTCAGTGTCCTTTCTCTCTTAGAAGAGGTTCTGTATCAGTTCAAGGTGTGAACTGTTGTGAAGGCTAGGAAGGGTTTACAGGGAACCCCAGACAATACCCAGCAAAGACAGTAAGAGGTGAGAGAAAGGCAGCAAATGGACAAAGTGAGGAAGGGCTAGGTTTGGAGACCAGAAGATCCTGAGAAAAAGGGAGAGAGCTGGGGAGAAAAGAACTTGGATCCTATAAACTTGGGTGAAGACATCAGGGCAAAGTGAGAGGCTTTCATGGAAAATGGCTACTGTAAAGGAAAAAGGCATGGGGCGGGGGTGGGGTGGGGTGGGGGGTGTTAGAAAAAAAAGGTAAAGCACTTTCTTTGGATCCAGGCAGAGGATTAGCCTGAGGATGGTTTTCTGTTATAGCTGATCCTCTGATAACAGCTTTCTAAAGGCGTGTGTAGGCGACCCTTCACCAAGACCTTTGACCTTTTAATCCTTCTGAAAGCGACCTGCCCTCTCTTTCCCCTAATGAGAACAGAGACAAATAAAAGAAAGTTTGCCAGCAGTCATTCCAAAAACATGCTGTTGATTTTCTCATTCTGCTCTAAGGCTGTACCCAACAACCTTCCATTATAAGATAATGAAAAAAACAAACCGCCTGTCCATGAGTCGCAACAGCTATGGTCAATAAGCTGCATCACCAAGTCACATCTCAGGCAGCTGCTTCTGCCTGGTCATAGTCTGAGTGAGAATCAGGATCAGTTAGGCTCAACTTCATTTTCATAGACTCACTGTCTTTTTATATAAGAAAGTCATGCATTTTTCTTTGAGTGATTTAGCACTTGGTGGAAGGCACAGGAGAGGAAAGCTGGGCTTGGCAGCACCAGGCTGCTCAGCTTACAGGAGAGACAAGGCAAGACCGATACATCCCACCACCTACTGACTTTGGAGGAGAGCTGCGTTTGTCCTCTTGAAAGGACCTGACTCAGCTTCTTCGAATTTTATGAGCACTCTGGTCATGTTATTTGAGACTCATCTGACCCTTATTTATTTGTATTAGACATTTTATTGTTTGGGAAAAAAGATGAACTCAATTACTACAAGTATGAACAGACATCTCAAAGAGTGATCTAGTCTAATATTAATGGAGACTGCTATTGTGTTACTAAAAATTATACACATTGTATACATTAAGATATACAATATATTAAATATATATTGTATATATTTTAAAATTCATAATAAAACAAAAATATATTTGATGCTATATTCTGAAAGATTATATAAAAATGGTGAAGAACTGCTCTCTCTTGGAGAAAATGTTAGGATTTTAACCTTTCTTTCTTTCTTTAATTCAAATGCTAATGCATTCTTTGTGGTTTTAAGTCTATAAATTTTTTGGAAAAACTTGTTCCAATCCAAATTCGTCACTGAATATATCAAAATTTTGTGAGAGATAAAATCTTACCAAAAAGGAGTTACTATCAGTGTGTATGAGATGTCTCTAAGCAAAAATTAAATGAATAAATCAGATGAGAATATTAGTCCAAGAAACCAGGGTCAGGGTTACAGTGTCTTTAAGTTTCACCCATTCCCTTTCTGTTTAATAAAATAAATTTATAGCTTTAACCTATGACTCCACAGATAATCATGTGTTTTCTTTTGCAATCGCTGTCAAATAAGCTCCTGAAATATTTTCACTTTGCTTCTGTTCAGAGCACGACCCTGGAAGAATCTAGAAATCAAATTATAGGCTAGCTTGAGTAGGAGAAAAAAAAAATCATTTTTAATGGTCAAGCTGGAGCAACAAAAGCATATGGGAACTACAGCAGTACATGTTTTAGGTGGATTTCATGATATGATTCTTCCATTAGTTTTTAGATTTTTTAAATCAGTGATTTTTATCATTTCCTGTTAAATATGGGTTTCACTTTTGGTTTATCAAAATCAGAGTTTTGGTGCATCACTGGTCCTTGAAGTGAAAGTGCCAGTCCAAGAAGGAGGCCCCCAGAAGCCCTGTGGGTCAGTGTGTCCCCATCACCCACCCCTCCAGGAACTCGGTACAGGCGGGAGGGCCAGGGTTTGATGGCTGAGAGTTCAAAGCAGCTTCTGGGCCGTATAATCTCATGGCTTACTGTTGAGTTGTAAATCTATTTCTTATTAAAAGATCATGTGTACATGGTGACAACACTCACATTTTACGGCAAGCCATTGTTCACACTAGGAGGTCTGCAGACAGATTGCTGGAGGTGCAGGGAATTCTGTGTCTCCACCTTTGGCTAGGAGCTACTGTCCAGGTACCATCTCTCTCATAAATGATTTTCAACAGTCTCTTGGATCTCCAAAAGATGCCCCGTTCCCTACTTATACCCTTTCCCCTACTGTCTGGAAAAGGCCCCCATCACTTAACAGGGACAGACACAGGCAAATCCACCTACTTGCTAAAATGTATTTGTAGCCCCCAGATCAATACTCACAGCACTTTCACGATTATTTATGGATATGTGCCAGATGAGGAAGCATATGAATTACCAACAGGCATGTTCCTAGCTTCTTGTTTCAGCTCTCATACTAATAAAGTCTCCTCTCTGCTGTCTCCTTGGGGCCACATTCTTTGCATTTCTGTGCTCTTTGGAGTGATTGTTTAAAATGGCCCCCAAGGCTCCACCTGGCAATGCAGGGGACACAGGTTCGATCCCTGGTGCAGGAAGATCCTACAGGCTGCAGAGCAGCTGAGCCCATGCTCTGCAGTTACTGAGCCTACGCTCTAGAGCCTGGGAACTGCAGCTACTGAAGCCCCTGTGCCTAGAGCCTGCGCTCTGCAACCAGAGAGCCGCTGCCAAGAGAAGCCCATGCAGCTCAGCTAGAGAAGGCTCATGTGCAAGAACAAAGGCTCACCACAGCCAGATAGTAATAATAATAATAAAGTGGCCCCCAAACGGAGTGTCCAAGGGCTGGTTAGTGTCCCAAGCACAGAGGCTGTGTGATGTGCCTCTTGGAGAAAAGCTGTGTGTTCCATAAGCTCCATTCAGGTGTGAATTCCAGCATCGCTGGCTGTGAATTCAGTGTTAACGAGTCAATGTGAAACATGACATTAAGTGCATTTCAGCAAAAACACACAGACGGTAAAATAAGCGAGGTGGATCAGAAGAGTCTCATCCCTCCTAGCACCCTTCTTTAAAAAAAAACAGAGCTTTGACACCGTACACACTGCTTCAGTGAAAATGGATACAACAAAGACCAACTACAAAGCACAAGCTCTGCTCAATACTACATATCAACCTGAATGGGAAAGAATTTGAAAGAGTCGATATATGAGATACACGTGTAACTGAATCACTTTGTTGTACACTGAAACTAATACAACTTTGCTAATCACCTATACGCCAATATAAGATAAAAAGGTAGAAAATGAAAATAAAGTAGAGAAGAAAGCAACAGCAAAAACCCCAAAACACACATAAATTGAGGCTAGATATTGGTCAACTGATGCAAATGTCACCAGAGGCTCACAGGAACCCAACTTCTATTTCCCCTGAGAGCAATGGTTTTATCTTCATCAGTTCTATGTTCAAACAGCGACTCTATAGAACACAGGACCACCAATAACGAGAATCAGTTGTAATTGCCATTGGTGGCTTTTCTGTTTCCCAAAACGCATATGCCTACTTTTTTTTTTTTTTTCAGAAAGGAGATTGGAGATGAAACAATTCAGAGAAGAGAAATGAATACTTTATAAAGAGAGAAAATGAATCCTAGGGTAAACTTTCAAAGGAACTGGGGTTCGCTGAGTTCACAGAAGAAATGCACTTAAAATCCTTTCCAATCTCCCTTCCAACAGAGGACCAAAGAAGGGAGAGACAGACCCACACTCTTGCAGATAAGATGGAGCTGGAACCCGGGGTAACATTTTACCAGTTGGGGTCATGAAACTTCGGAACACAGAGTTCCTCTCCTAGACAACTTTCAGAGAAGAAGAGAAAACTGATATTCACAAAACTGCTCAACTGCATTTGAAAGTTCCAAATCAGGCACTCGGACTGGCTTTTTACAGCTCTGGGATCCTATGAATAGCATTCATTTGTGAGGGGCCCTGCTTAGCTGAGAGGCGAGGTCTGTGATTATGGAATGTTTTTACCTAGGACAGAATTCACTCAAATGAATAAGCCTGTATAAGGTTTAAAGCTAGGCCACTGGCCATACTCTGACCAGCATTTTCCAGGCCGCGTTTTCTGGAAAGTAAGGCTGTATTTCACATGTGTGTTTGTGAGTGTGTGGGGGTGTGTGATGTATGTGTGTGCAATTAGTGATTTGTCTTTCTTATATTTACATTTTAATTTTATGTAAGGACATATTAGTCAGCATTTTGCCTTTTCTCTGTGGGATTTATGATCACATAGATGAGTTTGAAACTACGTGGTCTTGGGTAAGTTATTTGACCTCCCTTCTTTCTGTCTTCTCATGTGTGAAACGGACATCCCCATGTCTGCCTTGCCAGGTCATTTAGAAGATTCCCTGGTTTAAGCGGCTTTTTCTCCCTCCGGCTGGCCCCAAAGCCCATTTTTTCACGACTAAACTGTAGGTTCCACCAGGACAGGTACCCTATCAATGTGAGCTTCCCGCTCATAAGCAGGAGCTCAAGAAGGGCCTGCTGAATAAAATTCTGTTGGAGCATCATTCCCAAGTTCAATTTCTTCAAAAGTTCTTCACTGTTCACAGAATGAAGCTCAAATTCTTACAGAGCCAGAAAAGCAGCTTGTGAATCCGCTGCCTCTTGTTAAAGACAGGTGCTCAGTTCTATCACCCTCTTCCCCACTCCCAAGGCCATTGGACCAGCTGGGCAGGTGGCCCTGGACAATGGGAAGACGCAGGGCACAGTGGGAGACTCTATCATGCTGGGAGAAAAGTCTCCTTTTTCTAATTGGTCGGCCTTATCCACCTTGTGATAACATTGTTTTCTCTTTCGCACTGAAGCTGCCTGTGGACAGAGCAGCGGCTCTGAACTCCAGGCGCGCCGTCTGTGGTTTCACCGGATGCACTGAGTAGCCTTGCCTCCAAGTCTTGAAAGGAGCTGCTGTTTCTTTCTCCGGCTCCACACCATTTCCCTGGAGGATTCAGTGTAAATACCACTTCTTCCGCAAAGCCTTCCTGACCCCAGGAATAGAGTTAACGGTCCCTAACTCCCCACGCTTGCCTCATGCCTAGCGTTCAGTCCTTTCCTCGCTCAGATATTTAGCGATTATTTATTAAGTGCCTGCTGGCAAGAGGCCCGTGCAGTGAGTCCGCAGGAGGGACCCGAGTCCTCTTGGACTGATAGCAGATCCGGCGAGGTAGGCGTTAAATACAAAGAGTTTGGTTTTAATTTTGAGGAGACCCCACCATGCTGTGGAAGCATCTATTAAACCGGAAGAGCTATCACACTTTTCAGACTGCAAAGTAACTGCTTGATTTCTTGTCCATCCCCTTAGGAGTCGACAGGGTCTGTGAGCTCTAAATTTCACTTTTTTAGACCTGAGCACAATACACTATATGCATTTAAGACACTATACACACTGTCATGGCTGTTGTTCAGTCCCTAAGTCGGGTCTGACTCCTTGTGACCCCACGGACTGCAGCGTGCCAGGCTTCCCTGTTCTTCACCATCTCCCTAAGTTTGCTCAAACTCACGTCCATTGAGTCAATGAGGCCATCCAACCATCTCATCCTCTGTTGTCCCCTTCTCTTCCTGCCCTCAATCTTTGCCAGCATCAGGGTCTTTTCCAGCATCAGGGTCTTTTCCAATAAGTTGACTCTTCGTATCAGGTGGCAGAGTATTAGAGCTTCAGCTTCAGCGTCAGTCCTTCCAATGAAGATTCAGGACTGATTTCCTTTAGGATGGACTGGCTGGATCTCCTTGCATACCAGTAGCAATAGTGCTCTCTGGAAACTGCTCCTTGAAGGCTCTGTGATTGCTCACTTGTGACAACACAGGATTTGGAGTATGTCTGTCCACAATCTTCACCTGTCCCTGAATAGATAGACATAAGGGGCACAGAGGTCAAAAGAGTTCTGTGAAGCTCAGCTCAGGGCGTTTGCTTTTAGCGTGTCTCCCTGACCCCTCCCCCGGCCCCTAGCACCCACAGAGCCATCACCACGTGGGCTTTGCCTGAAGCCCATTCATACCAGTGTATCACCTCTCCCTGGCAGCTGCAGTTTTAGCCTTCCTTTCAATGTCTAGCACGAAAGCTTGTGTGCTCTGTAAAAGGAATTTCAGGTTAATTGTGAAAAGTTAGTGGAAACTGAAATACCAGGTTCCCCACGACATTTGAACTTCAAGTCTACTAGCGTTTAGGTTGTAGTTTTGAGACAAAACTGACTCGGTTGCCTATATTCTTTTGCATGACTTGAATACCACAAAAAATACCACTTTGACATGAAAAGAATCCCAGAGCCTGAAGGCAATCTTGGTTTAGCCATTTCTAAGGTAATAGAGAGGTGACTGCTTGGGAGTCATGAGCTGCAGGTGCTGGAGAACAGCTGGGTTAGTGCCTCTCCGTCGGCCTTCACCGCCCCCTCCCTTCCTGCTCCGCTAGTTCCCAAACACCCCAGGATCCAAGGCGCAGGGTCACTGTGCCATCTGTTCCATCACCTTCCCTCCCGCACTCAGCCCGTGCGCGTCACACCCTCAGCCAGGCTGCTGAGAACTCCCTCTGGATTCCCAGGTCCCTGTGCAGCACAGACTCTTAGAGGTGGGTGGAGTCAGTGTGATGTCTGGAGTCATGTGCAAGAACGGGGGCGCAATGGGAGGACAAGAGTGGATGCGTGTTCCTTGGCTCTGGGTCACAAGGAAGAGCATCAGAACTTCTCAGGACTGGGAAATCTCAACTCTTGGTGGCATCAAATGAGAATGTGATCATCTGTATATTAACAGAAACTCTTAGGGGCGGTTGAGGGCTTCCTTGCTGGTTCAGACAGTAAACAATCTGCCTGCCTATGGAGAAAACCGAGTTTGATCCCTGGGTTGGGAAGATACCCTGGAGAAGGGAAAGGCAACCCACTCCAGTATTCTTGCCTGGGAAATCCCATGGACAGAGGAGCCTGGTGGGTTTTAGTACATGGAGCCATGCAGAGCTGGACATGACTGAGCTACTAACTCTTTATTTCAGAGTCAATAGAGATGTGGGACATCAGTGCCAATTATAGATGTCAAAGAAGTGATAAAAAGAGAAGAGAAAATACATTATTCATATGTGAAAATGATCACTACATCATACATGCCTACTGTATGTAGGATGAAATGTACTGTGAACTGTATCAGATTGAAACAGTAAAATTGATATATATTAATGTAACTTACAGGTAAATAAACAGAACAGAATTAAACACAAGCAAACTCAGTAGAAATATGTTTTATTTTCCAGCTTTCACCAGTCTTTGAGTAGGGACATTTGGCCACAAGGAAGAAACACAAGCCTCTGTTTTGTCTTGTCTCTTGGGGAGATGATTTTTGAGGTCTGTGATTCTCTCCCTTTTCCCTCTGTCCCCTCAGTTCCCACTCCCTCCTCTCTAATATTTTCACAGTGGGAGTCAGTCACCCAGGAACAGTTCCAAACAGTGGAGAGCTTCACAGAGCATGAACTTTCAGTTGAAATACCAGATAGAAGCTAGGAGAACAAGTTCATCTACAGGGAGGGAGAGCAAAGAGAAAAAGAGATATGCTCATCTGCTACTTTCAGTAGTTGATGGAAAAATCCACACTGGAAGAGAGAGCCTATTACAATTAAAGAAGATTGTGTAGCTGTTAAAAGATACATTTTTACATATGTGAGAGAGCAATCATGCTTTATAATGTACCTACACCAATAAGACAAAAGAGGTATCTGATTCATTAATGTGACTATAACACTAATTTTAGTCCTTAATGAAACTCCTCAAAATTGATGCTTAAAGAGCATGCAGCACTTGCTGTTTGCAATAGCATGCTAAAAACAAATATCATATATTGACATATATATATATATGAAATCTAAAACAATGGTACTGATGAACCTATTTGTAGGGCAGGAATAGAGACACAGACATAGAGAGTAGACTTTGGACACAATGAGGAAAGAGAGGGTAGATGAATTGAGAGAGTAGCATTGAAACATATGTATTACCATATGTAAAATAGGTACCTAGGGGAAAGTCTCTGTATCTATCGAATTCATTTGGTTACTGAGTGCTGATTGTGTTCTAGGAAGCATCAAGAACAGGGATTACTCAAGCCAGACATGGGTTCATGCCCTCATGGATCTGATGGTCTACTGGGTAAGGCATGCCTGTGTCTCACCAGGGAATCACCCAGTAGAGAATGTGAGGTGTATCTTCAGTGATGAGCTCCATGGTACTAAAGCAGCATCTCAGATCAAAGTGCAATTTCTCCTCTTATTGTTGTTGTTCAGTTGCTAAGTCGTGTCCAACTCTTTGTGAACCCAAGGTCTATCGCCTACCAGGCTCCTCTGTCCATGGGATTTCCCAGGCAAGAATACTGAAGGGGGTTGCAATTTCCTTCTCCAGGGAATCTTCCCAATCCAGGTATTGAACCTGTGTCTCCTGCATTGACAGGCAGATTCTTTATCACTGAGCCACCATGGAAACCCAACTTGTCCTCTTGGGAGGTATCAAAAAGGGTCATGGGAATCTCTCTGAGTGAGATTACATTTCTTGAGACACAAAACCATTGTGGTCAGGATTATTCTTTCATAACAGAGTTTATGTCCCCTTTGTTTCAGTTTTTTAAAAATTTGCCTGTTATGCCATGAAGCTGCCAGGTGATACCTGCAAGTTGGAAATTCATTGTAAATGTTAGCTTCCGAAATAGTATGGTACTGGCACAAAAACAGAAATACCGACCCATGGAACAAGATAGAAAGGCCAGAAATAAACCCATGCACCTATAGGTACCTTATTTTTGACAAAGGAGGCAAAAATATACAATGGGGGAAAGACAGCCTCTTCAATAAATGGTGCTGGGAAAACAGGACAGCTACGTGTAAAAGAATGGAATTAGAACACTTCATAACACCATACACAAAGATAAACTCAAAATGGATTAAAGACCTAAAAGTAAGACTAGAAACTATAAAACTCTTAGAGGAAAACATAAGCAGAACACTTGATGGTATAAATCAAAGCAAGATCCTCTCTGACCCACTTCCTAGAGTAACAGATATAAAAACAAAAGTAAATACGTGGAACTTGACTAAACTTAAAAGCTTTCACACAGCAAAGGAGATTATAAGCAAAGTGAAAAGACAACCCTCAGAAAGGGAGAAGATAATAGCAAATGAAACAACTGACAAAGGATTAATTTCCAAAATACACAAGCAGCTCATGCAACCAAATGCCAGAAAAATAAACAACCCAATCAAAAAGTGGGAAAAAGACCTAAACAGACATTTCTCCAAAGAAGACATACAGATAGCTAACAAACAGATGAAAAGATGCTCAACATCGCTCATTGTTAGAGAAATACAAATCAAAACTACAATAAGGTATCACCACACACCAGTCAGAATGGCCATCATCAAAAAGTCTACAAATAATAAATGCTGGAGAGGGTGTGGAGAAAAGGGAACACTCTTAGCACTGTTGGTGGGTATGTAAATTGATATAGCCATTAGGGAAGATGGTATGGAAATTCCTTAAAAAAACTAGGAATAAAACCACTATATGACCCAGCAATCCCACACCTAGGCATATACCCCGAGGAAACCAAAATCGAAAGAGACACATGTATCCGATTGTTCATTGCAGCACTATTTACAATAGCTAGAACATGGAAGCAACCTAGATGTCCATTGACAGATGAATGGATAAGGGAGTGGTGGTACATCTACACAAAGGAATATTACTCAGCCATAAAAAGGAACACATTTGAGTCAGTTTTAATGAGGTGGATGAACCTAGAGCCTATTATACAGAGTGAAGTGAGTCAGAAAGAGAAAGGTAAATACTGTATTCTAAGCATATATACAGAATCTAGAAAAATGGTACTGAGGAATTTATTTACAGGGCAACCGTGGAGACACAGACATAGAAAATAGACTTATGGACATGGGAAGAGGGGAGGGGAGGGTGAGATGTATGGAAAGAATAAAAAAAAAGTTAGCTTCCTGGCTTTTTAAACATGACTAGAATTTGAAATATCAAACATGCCACTTCAGGACCTTATATTTTCTTATAATTTTATAGGCTATTTCTGGGATCTTTGTTTAAGATATTTTTCTTTGACACATATCTTTTTTAAAGTCTTTATTGAATTTGTTGCAATATTATTTCTGCTTTATGTTTTGTTTTTTGGCCACAAGGCATGTGGGATTTTAGCTCCTTGACCAGGGCTTGAATCCCCATCCCCTATACTGGAAGGTGATGTCCGTGCACTGGGCCTCCAAGGAAGTCCCATGCAAGGTCTGCTGCTTTCAATCACTTATGTACCTGCTCAACAAGTGACTCTGCCCCTAGACCCGTGCCACACCTGGTGCTGAGTACTCAGGGCAGAGAGGTGAGCAGGCCACACCAGGTAACGAGGCCACATACAGATCGACACAGAATTGAAATCACAGAGAGAGGACATTTGTATACTTGTGGCTGATCCACTGTGTTGTATGGCAGAAGCCAACAGAATATTATAAAGCAATTATCCTCCAATTAAAAAAAAAGTTATAGCTGGCTCAAGTTTTAAAGAGGCCTAAAGAAATCCCATGGACAGAGGAGCCTGGTAGGCTACTGTCCACAGGGTTGCAAAGAGTTGGGCACGACTTAGGGGCTAAACAATAACAAAGAAACAACCTCTAGCAAAAATGACAGTATCAATGCCCCAAACTGCACTGCAAAACGAGTCCATTCGGGGAGCTGCTGCCTTTGTCAAGGTGAGAGTCACATCTCCTCCTCCAGGTCCTCTGCCAGCAGATAACTTCTCCACCCACCTCTCTCTGCTCATGCAACAGCTTGGGAAAACCACCTCTGTATATCTGATAGGCAGAATCTCAGCTACATTTAGAACCCAGTTCCCAGGAGCCTGGGAAGGGCGGTTTCAGTCTCAGGCCTTGCCTTCCAGGAGGAAGTTGGAACACCCACTAAGGGACCCTCCCCTCCGTCAGCCACAATCACAGAGGACAGAGCAGGGAGGTGTCACAAGCCATAGCCTTCGAGATCTGCTTTAGATTGGGTGATAAAGCAAAGCTGTTACGAAGAGGCTGCCTACAAGCTTAAAGCTGTATGTACAGGAAGGAATAGGACACAGTCAGTGTATCAAAGGCCCTGTGGCAGAAATTTGACCAGGACAGAAAACAAGGAAGGAAAGGAAAATGTGAGGCGGGAACATAGAACAAAGTCTGAGAGCCCTTGGAAAGGCGAAGGGGTGATGTGCAGAGCCAGGTGGGTCTGGGTAAGGACTCTGGACAGTACTCCACCTGCAATGGAAACCCTCCAAGGGGCCTATAAAGGAGAGCTGGGATTGTACATTTCATTACTACATGGCCTAATCTGTTGTAATTTATTGGCAATACTCTCTGCTGCAAGAAATAAAATATCTGACTAAAAGGGGCTTAGACAAGTTCATCTTTCTTACCTAACAAGAAACCTAGAGACAGGCATTTCCAAGATTGGCTTAGTTGCTCGGCAATGTCCAGGCTTTGGGTCAGCGTCTTCACAATCTTGGGGCTGTCCCCACGTGGTCACGAGATAGTGGCTGCAGTTGCAGGCGTCGTATGCCTCCCCCATGGAAAGGAAATAAAAGGACACGGAAGTTAAGAAAAGAAAGAGATCTTCCTGAAACATTCAAGTTCCTTTGGTCAGAACCAGGTACCATTGATCTGCTGAGCTGCAGAAGACAGCAGGAAAATGGCTCTCTGCCACTGTCAGATTCCATGGTGGGAGGAAACCTCTGCCAAGAAGGGGGAAGGATGGAGTGGTTTCGATGGGGAGCTGGAGCAAATGCCAGAGCTGGATTTTTTTTTATTGCAACAGTACTCTCCATACACGCCCATGTCACCCACAGGGGATGAGCATCTCAAGGTTAGGGACGACCAAGAAAAAAGCGGGAGTAGCCTAGACTCACCTAGGGGTGTGTGTGTGCATGTGTGTGCTCAGTTGGGTCCGACTCTTTGACCTCCGTTGGCTGTAGCCCACCAGGCTCCCCTGTCCATGGGATTGTTCAGGCAAAAATACTGGAGTGGGTTGCCATTTCCTCCTCCAGGGGATCTTCCCAACCCAGGGATCAAACCTGTGTCTCTCACATCTTCCGCAGTATAGGCAGATGCTCTACCACTGGGCCACCAGGGAAGCTCCTCACCTGGCGAGAGAAGGGCATGAAATGGGATAATTAAAATAAATTCACACTTGTATAAATCATTTTCATTTCTTGCATAATTGTGCTACGTAGAAACTTTGTTCATAAATGTATCCATAAGCCTTCCCTGGTGGCCCAGTGGATAAAAATCTTCCTGCCAATGCAGGGGTCATGGGTTCAGTCCCTGGTCCAGGAAGATTCCACATGCCACGGAGCAGCTACGCCTGATGCCACAACTAGTGAGCCTGAGTGCCACAACTACTGAAGCCCACTTGCCCTAGGTAGAGCCTACACTCCACCACAAGAAGCCTGAACCCACAGCTAGAGAGTAGCCCCCACTTACTGCAACTAGAGGAAGCCCTCACACAGCAGAGAAGACCCAGTACAACCAAAAATAAATAAGTAATTTTTTAAAAAAAGAACAGTGGCATTAAAAATCAGTAAATGTATCCATAAACATATTGGTAGGTGATGCAAATCAGTGACTTGGTACTTGCAATACACTATTCTGGACAGGAGCCCTGCGGGGGGCAAGGCCAGCCTGACTTGTACTCTGTGTCTACCTGGGGGTGTACGGATGACGCCCTTAGTCCACTGCAAGGCTGTTAGACCACTTGCTTGCTTATGTGTGCTGGATGTCCTTCTCCCTCTATCTACCAGGACGCCAGGGTGGGAAGATTCTACCCGGACGATTGTACATTTTGCAGTTGGTCTTATGAAAAGTGGATCTTCTCTTTCTCAATCCAGGAAGAGCATTGTAACCTCCTCATCTAGCCCCATTCTTTCATCATCTCAGAACCTCCGTTCTTTCAAACGTTTCAGTTCCTGATTTCTCCCTCCCCCGGAGCAAAGTCCTACTTTCCAGCTGTTGTTTGCACAAGAGGAACGCAGGCAGGCACATCCCCAGCTAGGTGCTCTCTGCGGTTTCTTTCTCCTGCTTATTGGAAATATGCTAATGATCCTGCCAGACCCCAAGGCAATGACAAATCTGGAAGGCTACACTCTTGCTCACTGAGATGGAGTGGGGACTAGTCATCTGCCTCTTTTGTTCTCATCACAGACTTCGCCTGATGTATTCCCAACGCCCTCTACCAAATCCCTGCTTGGGCCGCTCTCCACCTGGGAAAGCGGGGTTTACAGCCGTCTCCGCGTCTAACTGGAGTTTTGTAACTCCAATTGCAAGAGGGGCTTATTGTTAAGTGGATTAGACTCCACGCCTGAGATTTGCTTGCAAAATGTCCAGTAGAAGGTGTAGAGAAAAGGCAACAGGCAGAGGGATTGATGAGCAGAGAGGAGAATTTCTACAAAACCCTTCAGCTAAATGAGAGATCAATTCATGAGAATATCATGCTATATTTTTAATGTTGCAAAATAAGTGATAGCCCTCCTGCTTGCTTTCTGGTTGCCCTAGTGAGATTTGGAGCTTTAATGCTCAAAACTTAAACCTGAGCCCCAAACTTAAGCCCCCCTCTCCTGCCTGCTCCTGCCCCCCATACCCTCCAGCCCCACCACCATCCTGCCTCTGTAATTCTGGAGGCTGTTGTGTATGGTGAAACAGGGGTAGGAAAAACAAAAGAGAAACTATAAGAGAGATGAATACAGAAGGGAAAATAAAAGGACTTTATCAAAGAATATAGTCAGTGTGCCAGGATATTTATATTTAAAGTGGAAAATTAAACAATATTGTGTAGAGAGAAATACAAATAAAAGAATAAAGACATGAGCAAGAAAGACAGACACAACTCTCTGACAGTGTTTATCTAAGGTTAGAGTTGGGAGGGCTACTTAGTGGGGTTCAATGCTATTGGTAATGTTTTATAGCTTCACCTGCGGGCTAAAAATAGAGTGTTGTATTTTCTTCATGCCTGGAGTAGGAAATGGCAACCTGCTTCAGCATTCTTTCCTGGGAAATCCCATGGACAGAGGAGTCTGGTGGACTACAGTCCAGGGGTTGCAAAATTTCCAACTCTACTGAGCGACTGAGCACACAAGCACACTTTCTTCATATTATATATATGAATATAATACATAATAATGAATATATATATATATATAGTATTTATAAACTTTACACTTTCTCAAATAGAAATGAGGATGGTGAAGGTACAAAGGGGATAAGGGGATGATGGAGGCACAGTCCCCATAGACTGTGATTGTTCCATCATGTGAATATTTGAATATGTCACAGCTCATTTAGCTCAACTATTACTCCAAGAATTTCAGCTATTTCTTTATTTTTTGGTTATAAATAACAGTGCCATGAAAGTTGTATTTCCTCCAATAGTTTACCTAGGAGTAATTCCTACAGGCAAATTATGAAATCAAGAATATAAACATTTTCATGAAAGAATTTTCAAAATGCTGTTTGACTATCAAATAAAATGTATACTCTCTGGTTTCGTTGTTTAGTCACTAAGTCAGTCCAACTCCTTCATGTCCCTGTGGACTGTAGCCTGCCAGGCTCCTCTGTCCATGGGATTTTCCAGGCAGGAATCCTGGAGTGGTTAGCCACTTCTTACTCCAGGGAATTGAACCTACACCTCTTGTGTCTCCTACATTGGCAGGTGGGTTCTTTACCACTGAGCTTCCTGGGAAGCCTGTGCTCTATGGCAGATGATTATTTTCTATGTGCCTCCTCCTCCCCTAGCCCTGACCGAAGATGGACCCTGTTCCTTTCTCCTCTGCTTTATGTCCTGGCAAGAACTTGATGATGCTGCTGAGGCTTTTTGTATAACGGAATGTTTCCATGGTCTATTTTAAAAGAATAATGAAACATGATAAAAGAAAAGGAAGGCCAATGGATTCAAAGTATCTCGTCTTCTGAGTTCTGGTGTTTCGCCACTTATTAGCTGTATGTGACCCTGAGTGAGTTACTTAACCTCTCTGTGCCTCAGTTTACTCATCTGAAGAAAGGAGATAGAGGTGCGTATTTCTTACGGCGATTGAGGCGGATTAAGAGAGAAAATATATATGTATAGATACTTAGACGAATAGCCGGCCCCGGGCAAGCATGATATAAATGTTAGTTGTCATTATTATCATTATCATCTTTTTCTGGGAAATTGCTCAAAAGATTGGGAGATATTAGGTGATTCAAAGCACTCATCTGGGTTAATGGAACGAGTAAATCAAGAACTAGAAAAAATTAATTGCTACTGTCTTGTTTCTTCTACAGAAATATTAATGAAGCATTGATTTAATCCTTATGGACTTTCCTTCTCATAGGGAATTGACAGCTTCTTTAGAAGCCAAAAGAAACTATACTCTATTATTATTATTATTATTCGGGGGAAGTAATGGCCTGATGACTCAGCAGTAAAGAATCTGCCTGCAATTCAGGAGACTCTGGTTTGATCCCTGGGTCAGGAAGATCTCCTGAAGGAGGGCATGGCAACCCATTCCAGTATTCTCACCTAGAGAATCCCATGGACAGAGGAGTCTGGTGGGTTGCAGTCCATAGGGTCGTATAGAGTCGGACACAGCTTAGTGACTAACGCTTTGGTGTGGTTAAATCCATCTTCAGCGGATGCACTCTGTCTCAATGTGCATGCTACGGAAATCGTTAGTGGGAATTAAGACCTCAGGCTAAAATGAAGCTGCACAACCAGCAATTAAAATGAGGCAACACACAAGGTGATCATCCAGGTGCTTGGCAATCTCTACTCATCCAGGATGATTTGTCTTACTTAAAAAGTCAGCTGAATCAGAACAGACTTTCTTTTAATGCTTCTGAAACTTTGATGTGACAGTTTTCCCACAGGATCCAATTTCCTCAGGTTTTATTTGATCAGTGTTGGCAACCTCCTAGGTTTATTAACAGGTGGTGTTGCCGGGTTAATTACAGGAGGAAATGAGTGCACATCAGAGAGCTAGGTGAGTGCTCCAGTGTGCAGTCACCTTAAATCGTCCATGGTTTGCGACAGCTTCTCAGTCAGCTGCTGGGCACAGGGTTTGGACGGCAGTGGAGCTGGATGCAGGGCTCCCCAGGCGGTGCAGTGGTGGAGGACCAGCCTGCCAGTGCGGGAGACTCAGGGGGCATGGTTTCGATCCCTGGGTAGGAAAGAGTCCCTGGAGAAGGAAATGGCAACCCACTCCAGCATTCTAGCCTGGAAAATTCAATGGACGGAGGAGCCTGGAGGCCACAGTACCTGGGGTCACAAAAGAGTTGTACATGACTTAACAAGAAACTAAACGACAACAACAACGAAATGCAACATGTTAGTTTCCTGCACGTGCTATGTCGCTTCAGGCAAGTCTGAGTTTTTGCAACCCCCTGGCGTAACTGACCAAGGCAGTAGGTCAAGACTGCCATGCAAAACCTTTTAAAGAGTTCTTTAAAATGATTTAAGTATATGATGACTTAATATATATTATATTTATTATTTAATAATATTTAATAAATTGGTAGTTTACCAATACTGATGTGTAGAATCCTCATAACAACCCTAGGGGGTCGATAAAGTTATCACACAGAAGGCACACAAAAGCAACTCAGCCTGTGTCACACAGCTAGCAAGAGGGGTGACTCAACATGGGCAGCTTGGCCTCAGACCTAAGGACTTCACCACTGTACGTTGCAGGAGGTCCTATCCTACTTGCCTTTGCTAAAAAACTTTCCTTAGCTTTCCATCTGAGTCAGAGGGAAAGTCAAGGTCCTCATCAAGGCCACCAGGACTTCAGGAGGTCTCGCTCCTGCCTGCTTTGCGACTTCATTTCCCATCACCCCCTCAACCTCTCTGCTCAGGCTGAACTGCCATCCTCAACACCCAACCACTCTCTGACCTTGCCCTTCCCTTGAGGGAAATTTATAGAAATTTTTAGAGAGGAACTGAAGGAAAATTTCAAAGGCGACTCTTCTCCCTTTTACTCATTTAGCATTACTGGACACCTACAGTCAGCGTGGTCAGCACGGAAGAGGCAGAATCAACAAAGTTCCAACAGCACTGTCCCCCTTGGCTTCTGCAAGGCTTGCTCCAGTCCGTTCCAGAGGCGCCCATGTCCCCGCCAGCCACTCTCTGTGAACCTTACACTGTGTTTTCCTTCCTGTCACTCATTATGTGATATGTGATATATGTTTACTGATTGATCGTTTGTATATTGCTTCTCTCTCCCAACCCCAGAGCTTCATGAGGACAATCTTTGCTGTTTATCTATGGCTATAATACCAGAGTTTAGTGGGTAACAGGGGCATGGTAAATATTTGTGAATGGGGAAATGAAGCAATGAATTAGGTGGCTACGACGGGGCCTGATGGTGCTGAATAAACAATCATTGCCATGTTTAAAGTGCAGAAACTAAATGTATTCAGAGTGGCACAGAAGTGGACTCAAATTCCTTTGGCCAGGGGATTTTTTGTTTTTTTCCTTAAAATTAGGAAGATGTCTGTTGCTGAAGGGCTTTCCATGTGGCAATAATGGTATAGAACCCACCTGTCAATGCAGGAGACATAAGAGACGCACGTTCGATCCTTGGCTCCGGAAGATCCCCTGGAGGAGGGCATGGCAACCCATTCCAGTATTCTTGCCTGGAGAATCCCATGGACAGAAACCTGGAGGGCTACAGTCCATGAAGCTGCAAAGAGTCAGACACAATGTTAATGAAAACCCGCAGCATGAGGCTCTGCAATCTTTTTCTTGGTCACAGTACCTGGGAGAGAAGGAAAGGAGCAGGGAGGGTGGAGAAAGGACAGAACACGATGGGGAGGGAGGCAAGGACCACAGAGGAGGAAGAAAGGGAAGGGATCAAGTCTGAACACCCACCATGAGCAGAGCAGTATAGCAAACGGGTGGCGAGAAAGACAGAAACAAGGGGCGCCCTTGAGGAACCCGATGTCTAACAGCCGGGGCTGCGTCCTTGTCTCCGAAGGTACAAGATGACAAGGCCACCTTACTTTCTGCTTGGACAGCTCTCTTGGTACCTCTGTTCTTCATTCTCATTTATGAAGAGAAAGCATTTTCTCTGAACCCCTGAACATCACTTGCCCAACAATAGCAAGATGAGCAGTGAAGCTCCTAGACGCGAGGTCACCTTCAGACGCATTTTCTGTCCTCAGGACACATCACTCAGTCCCACATCAGCTCATTTGCTCATTGGCTTGCAGATGTCCAGATAAATTATTTTTCCAAGGGCTTTAAAGTCTCTTCCTGTCGCTCTCAGCAACGGAAGCAATAGCTCACTAGTGACTCCGTGGGCCTGTGTCGTTCCTATAATAATAAATAAGTGGCCACACTGAAAGGCTAGCAGAGGCTCGATCACGCCACAGGATATATGTTGACTGTAATTCCAAAGATTTCTAAGAACAATAAGCCCGGCCCAGGCCCTAGTGTCCATGAAGAATGAAAACTTGGCCGGCTGCTACCCTTCACTGGCCTGGAACAAGGACCATGTTTGATGGGTGACGGTGCTGCAGCCTCCTTCCTCGAGCTGACCCCCGCATCCCTCCTTCTGTGGAATGTCCTTATCAGCATTCAAAGTCACCACATTCCAAACTGATCTTTCCAACACAGGGCCTGTGAAGCGATGCTACTATATAAGGTCATTTCCAAGGCCAAAGCGGTGCCTTCAGTGACAAAGCTTCGTGTGTCACACCATCCTCCCTAAAAATCAAGGGCAAGAAGGGGAGACTTCTTCTTAGATGAGAATTTTGGGGAGCTGGACAGCAAAATGCAGAAATGTGCTGCAATTAGAGATGTCTGACATCAATGTAAATTTGACGTGCAAACGCATATGTCCTGTTTTGGAATCTAGAAAGTCGAGTCTTTGGGGGATCACAGTTCACAACTGTGCAGTCTGTACTTACATTCATTATAGATTAGAAGGGGTGCACCTGTGATTACTTCATTTTCAGAAAATTGAAGGAGAGAGCTCTGATTTCCAGGTACTTTACTAGTAACGAAAACTTGTCTGACATTTAACTCAAGGTTCACACTGTCGGTGATGGATCATGGGAGAAAGAGATATTGGCATCTGCTGTACCTGGTAAAAGTGGTGGTGGGATACACTCACCTTCTTTGCAATATGTTTTTAAACTTAATATTTCAATGAATTTGCATATTCCAGATAGGCACCAACTCTTATATTTAACCAGCATTCGTCTGCAATGTACTCTGCTGACATAAAATGTTTGGAAAGAAACAGAAAATTCAGGAAGGGGAGAAATGAGCCAGAAATATCCTAAGTCAATTATGAGAGGGGATAGAATTAAAAATGGACAATACCTAGAGCTGTCAGTAAGTTTGCATCTTCAAACTTTCTCCTTCAGCCCTTTCCTCTCAGTATTAAAAAAAAAAAATATCTTCCAGAGGCTCCATTTTAATAAAACTAAACAAGACAATAGAAAACGAAAGTGCTAGTTACTCAGTCATTTCTGATTCTTTGCAACCTCGTGGACTGTAGCTGGCCAAGCTTCTCTGTCCATGGGATTTTTCCAGGCAAGAACACTGAAGTGGGTAGTCATTTCCTTCCCCAAGGGATCTTCCTGACCGAGGATCGAACCTGAGTGTCCTGCATTGCAGGCAGATTCTTTACCATCTGAGTCACCGGGGAAGCCCTAAACAATATAACAGACAATAGAGACCAACCACAAATCTTTCCCTGGGGTCCATCCTCCGAGAACGTCTAACCCGACCACTCTCTACCTGGGTGATGTCGTCAAAACCCAGGGTTCCAGCCGTGATGCACACACAGGCCGTGTCCGTTTACATCATGCTCTCTAGCCTAGGCCAGTTTTCTGGAGCAGCTGATCCTTTAAGACAACTGTCCAGTGTGCTTCCCAGCACCACTCCCCACGTTTCACAAATGTCTCAAACTCAGTGTTTCCAACACCAAATCCATTGTTGCTGTTCAGTCACCCAGTCATGTCTGACTTTTAGTGACCCCATGTATTGTAGCATGCCAAGCCTCCCTGTTGCTTACCATCTCCCAAAGTTTGCTCAAGTTCATGTCCATTGCTTTGGTGATGCCATCCAGCCATGTCATCCTCTGATGCCTGCTTCGCCTCCTGCCCTCAATCTTTCCCAGCATCAGGGACTTTTCCAATGAGCTTCAGTTTCAGCATCAGCCCTTTCAACAAGTATCCAGGGTTGATTTCCCTTAGAATTGATTGGTTTGATCTCCTTGCTGTTCAAGGGACTTTCAGGAGTCCTCTCCAGCACCAAGTTCAAAGGCATCAATTCCTTAGTACTCTGCCTTCCTTACAGTCTAGCTCTCACAACCATATGAGACCACTGGGAGGACCAGAGCCTTGACTGTACGGACCTTTGTTGGTGGAGTAACGTCTCTGGTTTTTCAACACTGTCTAGGTTTGTAATCGCCTTCCTGCCAAGTAGCAATCATCTTCTGATTTCATGACTACAGTCACCATCCACAGTGATTTTAGAGCCCAAGAAGAAGAAATCTATCACTACTTCTACCTTTTCCTCTTTGATTCCTCATGAAGTAATGGCGCTGGATGCCAGGATTTTAGTTTCTTTAATACGTAGTTTTATGCCAGCTCTTTCATTTCCTTCCTTTACCAAAGCTGTTATCATTCCCCAGAACCTACCTTTCTCGTGTGTTCTCTGTATATGATAAACTTGTCCAACTAACTTGGCCAAGCCAGAAATCAAGCTTCACTTAAGATTCTTCCCTCGTCTTCATCCTCGCAGACAATATTTCATGAAGTTCTTTTACCCCCTACATCACTCTCCAATCCATCCTTTCTTGCAGTGACCCATTCAGACCCGCTCCCAACTTTGTTTACGTTACTTCCCACCCCATAACAGTCCTTTCCTTTTGCCTTTTCCCGCTGTCTTAACCTCCCATGACTGCCAGGAGTGGACCCTTCAATACGCAAATCAGATCCTGTAGTACCCTAGCCTAAAACTCTCCCTCGACTCCCCACAGCATTACGACATAGAGGGTAAAGTCTTCTAGGAGCCCAAGTCAACCTACCTCTCTCACTCACTTTTCTACACGCCCTTTCTGCTCTGTACCCTCTGTGCACACCCAACAGAAAGCAGTTCCTGAAGCTTCACGTCCTCAGGTATTGTTGTCTTCATTCACACTGACACTTCTGCCTGGAACACCCATCTCCCTTTTACTCACACAGCCCACTGATACTTATTCTAAACACTTACCATGTGTAACTCTCGTATCTAGACGATTTAGGTCTTCTTTCTTTAATCACTCACAGCATCACCTATAGGCTTCTACTAACATCTAGCATCTATGACCCTGAATTGAAATTGATGTACTCACTAGCTCTATCTCCCCAAACTTAGCATTTTTTGAGGACTAGGAACATGTCTTTATATATTTTATCCCTTGTCTTTAGCTCTATTCCTGGCATAAAATAAGAGCCTAATAAATCTTATTTAAATGAAATAATTGCTTTTCTTGTCAATCCCCAGCACAGTATTAAGCTAAATAAATCTTAATTAAATGAAATAAGTGGATTGTGACACTCAGAGCAGTTTGAAGTTAAGTAAAACACTGAGATACTTTCACCAGGAATCTGGCAAGCAGTTTCCATCATTGATTCCCTATCTCCACCAGGGCAATGCATCAGAAACAGAAAAAGCCATTCAGATCTGTGATGGGGGTAGTGAATTGGTGAAGGAGAAGGAGGAGATGAAGGAATGATTTGGAGCAGGGAGTTGTGTTGATGTGAAAGCAACTAACCCCAAGGTTAGTCTCATGTCAGTTCCCATTAGCAGGAAGAAAAACAGAGTAGCAAAGATGGGACTTCTCTGGTAGTTCAGACTATAAAGAATCTTCTTGCACTTCAGGAGACGCAGGAGACATATGTTCGATCCCTGGGTCAGGAAGATCCCCTGGAGTAGGGAATGGCTACCTGTTCCAGTATTCTTGCCTGAAGAATCCTATGAACAGAAGAGCCTGCTGGGCTACAGTCCAAGGGGTCGCAAAGAGTCAAACATGACTGAGTTACTAAGCACACACTAAGATGTTCCAAAGTGCTGTGATACAGAGAACAGGGCCAGTGGCTGTAGAGTGCGTGAGAGCTTACCATGGAGATCACCTGGTTTACGCCCAAGAGCCCTTTTTGGGGTAATGATCGAAATGAGATTACGATTGTGCTAATTTTTTCTTAAGGCAAAAGAGTGAAAGTTTTCATTTAATGTAGGCATAAGCATACATGGATTAAATGTCTAAATATAACACATTGAGATCACTTGTTCTATGGGAGGAAGAAGTAGAAAAAGCAGAAGTGTAAATGGGAAGATATTGGCTACTAGTTCAAGTGTAGGAATTAATATAGAATCATGTGACCGCGTGGGAATGGTATTACTTCCTCGAAGTCGCTGACATTTTTTAACACTCAAAAAAGATCAAGAACAGAGCTCTATTCCACATGACTTCCTGTTCATTTCACATCATCTCATTAATTCACTCTACTGGGATCTGTGGTTTCACACACTACTGATTGGTCTGAATGTCATAATCCAGCCTTAGTTGCATGACTGTTATAAGTGACATCAAATGCCCAGCTGAACTCTGATTGCTTGTTTTTTATGGCAGTGAAGTATGCCATTCTGCAATGGTGAATGCATGGTTATTTAGGTAGTGCTCTGAACCTCTGGGTCACCCAGAGTAGCTAGGGAATTCCACTGGTGGTGGTGGTGGTTTAGTCACTAAGCTGTGTCCGACCCTTGTGACCCCATGGACTGTAGCCTGCCAGGCTCCTCTGTCCAGGGGTTTCTCTAGGCAAGAATACTGGAGTGGGCTGTCATTTTCTTCTCTAGGGGATCTTCCCGACCCAGGAATTGAACCCTAGTCTCCTGCCTTTCGGGCAGATTCTTTACCCACTGAGCTATGAAGGAAGATCCTAGGGGATTCCGCTAGGAACTTCTTTATATATCCAGATTTAGGATAAGGGCTTCTCTGCTTAAAAAGAATAGTGTGCAAACCTATGGCATCGATGAATTTAGCAATTTGATAAAAATATTAGAAGTCAAATGCATGCCTGCTCAGTCACTTCAGACTCATTGCAACCCCATGGACTGTAGCCCGCCAGGCTCCTCTGTCCATGGGATTTCCCAGGCAAAAATCCTGGAGTGGGTTGCCATTTCCCCTTCCAGAGGATCTTCCCAACCCAGGAACTGAATATACGTCTCCTGCGTCTCCTGCACTGCAAGAAGATTCTTTACTGCTGAACCCCTGGGGAAGCCCAGAAGCCAGATAGGAGCTGCATACTTCTATCTTCTCTCTCTCTCTCCTGTGGACATATTTTCCTAGCTTACCTAGGCAGTGCAAGCTAGCCCTTTGGCTTCTTCTAGCTCATTCTATGTAACAGTCCTAACAACAGTGATTATGATTATGCTCCTGTTTGTCTCTTGTAGTATGTCCTTTAAAATCTGAATATATGAGTAAATACCTAAGCTCTTTAGAGCCCTCCTGGCTGACCATATTGGTTTCTGTAATGCCATTGTCCTTACTGTATTTAATTACAGGATGCAGCCTGTCTCTCTCTCTCTCTCTCTCTCTCTGTCTGTCTCTGTATGTGCATCTCTCTCTCTCTCTCATCATGTATCCTATTAGATCTCTGGCCAAAGCACTGCAATTTAATAATGGTTGTCCTAAAATCTAAGATCATAATGATTCTTTAGACCTGCACTGATCAATGTTAGCCATATATGCAATTACAAATTTTCTGGAGGTCACGTTTAAAACAGCAAATTGAAACAGGTAAAATTAATGTTAATAGCATGCTTTATTAATATATTATATTTATATTCTTATATATTTAAAATATATGAAAAGTTCATATATTCCCAATATTAGTATTCAACATGTAATCTATAAAAAATTATTACAATATTTTCCATTCCTTTTTGGTGCTACAAAGCCATAAAAATATATGTTTTACTTACAGCATATTTTGGTTCAGACCAGTCTTGTTCTAAGCGTTCAGCAACCACATGCCCTACTGGCTACCACGGGCTTCCCTTGAGGCTCAGCTGGTAAAGAATCTGCCTGCAGTGCAGGAGACCTAGGAACGATCCCTGGGTTGGGAAGATCCCCTGGAGAAGGGAAAGGCTACCCACTCCAGTACTCTGGCCTGGAGAATTCCATGGACTTTATAGTCCATGGGGTCAGAGTCCTCAAAGAGGCAGACACGACTGAGCAACTCTCACTTTCACTGGCTACCATAATGCCCAGCTCGGCTATAGACCCATCATGCAGACTATGAGGCTATTCACGCTGTTCTTCTGCGTATACTATTTATCATTTCCTTTTAATATCAGATTAATTTCCTTAAACTGATGCATTTAGTTTGTAAAAACTTTAACAAAGGATTAAAGTCCCTTAAGATCTAAAACTGAGCCAATGTAGGTTTTTTTTACTGTGAACTCATTTTCTGACTGTTGCTTCCACTTTTTCTCATAACCTGACTACTGATGAAGCGGACAGCATCATCTGAAACCATCATTACCTTAGTGGGGTCGCTTGTCACTCCTGCCTCTGTTCTCCTCACCTCAGCCCTTTATTCCTCTTCATCTTCAGTACCATAGCTTGTCATTAAAAAAAGACAAAAATTAGATTAACATAGCCTTAAAAGCTATCAGGTAAACAAATGGGAAAATGTTTGATCTCAATAACAAGCAAATAAATGAAAAACAAAAGAGCAATTGCAAGATATTTGCCTATTAAACCAGATATTTATTTTTCAATGACAACGCCCAGTGAGAATAAAATTGAGTGAAATGTTTCTCATACAGGATTGGTGATATTGTAACATCCTTTGAAGCAAAGCCATTTGACAATGAGAGTCAGTGACTTAAAAAAACATTCATTTTATTTGATCCTGTAATCATCCTCCAGAAATCTGTCCTGTAGAAACTGTCAGAGATAATTGACGATGGTATTCACATGGAGTGTTTACGTCAGAGTTATTTATACAAGCAAAATGTGAAAACAATCTCAGTCTACAAAACAGGAAGTGGGATAAGTAAATTACACTGTATTCATTAGGTGGCCTATGATTATGAAGCTGTCAACAATAAAAATGAGAATATAAAATGTCAAGCAAAAAACACAAAATAAAATTTTATATGCCTTTTACTATACATTTTAAAATATGCATTTTAGGATGCAATATCTAACATTATTATATAATAAGATTGATATTAATACCTTTCTGCAACTCAAGGACAGATACTAGAAAATAATATCTGCAAATGAAACCAATGGTCCTATTTGGGTAATAGGATATAGATGATATTTTTTACTGCACTGTGTTCTATGTTTTAAGAGAAAAGGGTGTAATTTATTTAAATAGATGTCCATTTTAAGAGTCATTTGTATGATGTTCAAGTGTTTCAGGAACATATTCAGTCAGCTTTCAGTTGCCCAAGGACCTGGATCCTGATCTTAATGAGCTATGAGACTGGAATACACCTCTCTAAGGCTTTCTTATCTATAAGATAAGAACACACCTGGCCTCAGCTTTCTTATCTATAAAACATCTATAAAACAAGGAACATGACATTGACATTGTAAATTTCCCTGGTCTAAAACAATATGATTTTACAAAAGCAAGGGCCAAAATGATCTCTATTGTGCTTTTGTAATGAGATAGTATTTATCAGTTCAGTTCAGTTGCTCAATTGTGTCCCGCACTTTGCAACCCCATGGGCTGCAGCACCCCAGGCCTCCCTGTCCATCACCAACTCTCGGAGCTTGCTAAAATTCATGTCCATTGACTTGGTGATGCCATCCAACCATCTCATCCTATGTCATCCCCTTCTCCTCCTGCCCTCAATCTTTCCTAGCATCAGGGTCTTTTCCAGTGAGTCAGTTCTTCACATCAGGTGGCCAAAGTATTGGAGCTTCAGTTTCAGCATCAGTCCTTTCAATGAATATTTCAGGACTGATCACCTTTGGATTTACTGGTTTGATCTCTTTGCTGTCCAAGGGACTCTCAAGAGTCTTCTCCAACACTACAATTCAAAAGCATCAATTCTTTGGTCCTCAGCTTTCTTTATAGTTCAACTCTCACATCCATACATGACTACTGAAAAAACCATAAATTTGACTAGATAGAACTTTGTTGGCAAAATAATGTCTCTGCTTTTTAATAAGCTGTCTATGCTGGTCATAGCTTTTCTTCCAAGGGGCGTCTTTTAACTTCATGGCTGCATTGATCTACACTGATGTAGATGAAATAACAGGCCCCTTTTGCAAGTGTGTTTCCTCTATACTTTAGCTCTTATCTAGGGCTTCCCAGGTGGCTCAGTGGTAAAGAATTTGCCACTGATACAGGAGACACAGGAGATGCTGGTTTTGATCTCTGGGTTGGAAAGATTCCCTGGAGAAGGGAATGGCAACCCACTCCAGTATTTTTGCCTGGAAAATCCCATGGGCGAAGGAGCCTGGGGGGCTACAGTCCATGGGATCACAGAAGAGTCTGACACGACTTACTGACTAAATGACAACAAACCTCTTACTTAGTTTACGGTTATAAGAAAACTTAGTTGAGAATTATGCCTCCTGAGAATTTTTAAGACTTGCTACTAGAGTTATTAATCCATTTAGTAGTTATTAAAATTGCACTTTTCCAGGATTCCACCCACTGCAACTTTTAGCTTTTCAGTGGCTCTTCTCTGATGATAATACGGAACATTGCTCTGAGCATGCCCAAATTAGTGTCTAGCAAGAGTCACAAATCTCATAAATCTCTCAGAAATCTCCATGCAGAGTTCCAAAGCCACTTTTCCGAGCAGCTCTTTCCTCTCTGGACATCCTTCTCCGTGAATTGCAGGTGACTCAGTCACCCCCAACTCTGGTACCTGCTTCCTCCACCCAGAAGACCTCTGCTGTCAGCCTGGGTTAACTCCCATGTACTACAGTTTGGAAAGTGCATCAGGTAGAAAGAGAAGGCAAATATAAGATATATGTACAGTCCTCTGTTTTTCTTCTCCTAGGAAGAGCAGAGAGAGTCCCTTGGACCACAAGATCAAATCAGTCAATCCTAAAGGAAATTAACAACACTGAATATTCAGTGGAAGGAGTGATGCTCAAGTTCCAATACTATGGGCACCTGATGCAAAGAACTGTCTCATTGAAAAAAAACCCTGATGCTAGGCAAGATTGAGGGCAGGAGGAGAAGGGGATGGCAGAGGATGAGTTGGTTGGATTGGCATCACCGACTCAATGGACATGAGTTTGAGCAAACTCTGGGAGAGAGTGGATACAGAGGAGCCTGGCGTTCTGCAGTCCATGGGGTCACAAAGAGTTGGACATAACTTAGTGACTGAACAAGAAGAACAGCAAACCTGTGTGGTAAATTGCCCAATGTCTGAAATCAATTATTACATATATTCTATCCAGGTTGATAGTTGATTACTTCAGGTAGCTAAATTCAATACCTGTTACTTAGTCATATCCAGAGACAGAATTTCCTTCTTTTTAAACCCTAAAAGGTGTATGTATATCCCACACTTTAAAAGTATGTATTCATAGAGAATATTTATGTATGCAATCTCTATCTCCACATACATTAAAATTTAGACTGAAATTTTGCAAATGCATTTTGAAGACCTCCCTTGCTTTTCATTTTTAAATAAATAATACTTTTTTTTAGAAAGTTTTTATTTATTTATTTTTTTAGCCATACCACATGGCATGTAGGATCTTAGTTCCCCAACCAGGGATCGAACTCTTGGCCCCTGCAGCAAAAGTTCAGAGTCTTAACTACCAGACTACCAGGGAAGTCCTTAGATTTTTAATTTTTAATATTTAGTTTAATGCAGTAAACTAATAATACATATCTGTTTTCAGCTGAATCATTTACTATGTGGAACAATAAGCATGAAGAGACTGTTTTTTTCCTATTCTAACTGCCTCATAGAAACAGAAAATGTATGTTAAAATATTCCATCTGTGACAATAGTTTGATGCACCAAAGGGCCACAGTTCAAATTGAAGAGCGCATTCAAAAAGAAAATGGAAACGTCAATAGTCTCATTATTCTGGTCATAATGAAATTAAAATGTGAATATGGTCTGCCAAAATGGCATTGTGAGTGGACACCACACTAGCAGAGGGCCATGAATACGGATCAAAGTAGATTTCGTGGGCACCACGCAGCAGTGGAATGAAGAGATGCTCGTCTGTGCCTGTGTTTGGTGTGATGATGCTGTGATTGAAGGAGGTGATAAAGAAAAGATAACTTTTATATATACACCAAATGTTATTACAGGGATGCATAGCTCTACCACTTTCTGTAGCTAAGATTTTTTTAAAAAATTTTATCGGTGTGAATTCCCTTGACAATGTGACATCAGTTTCTGCTGCACAGCAAAGAGGATCAGCTGTTCTTTTGTATTTCCTTCCATTCAGGACACCACAGAGCACGTGTGTGACAACGTAGCTAACATTCTAGAAAATTCCACATCGGCCCACAAATGAATCAGCTGCCTTTTCCATACAAAGGTTTTGAGAGATCCTAAAGTAGGATCTTGGCTGAAAAGACTCTGCCTGTAGTCTTTCACAGGTGAAAAAGAAAGGCAATCCCATTAAATCTGCGACTGCTTCTCAACTGAAAGTATCTGACAAAAAGATTCCAACAGCCCCCTTCTAAATTCTGACAGATAGCACACACATCCCCAAAAGATTATCTATCAATGAATTCACATCAATGATGTGAGTCTCCTAAAACCATATTGAGCTTAGTTATCTGAAATTCTTTAAAATTGGTTTCTGCTAGCAATTTGTATATCAAACCTCATTCACTTCACATGGAAAAATATGAGCACAGATTCTACCCCGAGTGTTTATATTTCTAATTTCAAGGGATATAACAAAATTATTAAGATTACACTTCAATTTTATTCATATCCGTATATAAGCTATGTGTGCCGTAATGTAATTTTGAGTGGCAGTGGTCAGACAGGGTCCAGAAATGAGCTGAAGTCACTGCCCAATAAGTAAAGACCATATCTGGTAAATGTGAAAAATGATCAAAGTTGGCACAAAGATTAGGAATCAGGAAATCTGAATTCCAGCCCAAGAAGGACAAAATTAAATTAAGTGATTAAAACTTAGTTATCTCAGTATCTTTCTCATCTAAAAGATGAAGGCTTTTCTCTGAAAGATCACTGCAGAGCACACATCTCTAAGAGCTTCATCATGCAGCTTTGCAACCAAGACATTTGCACAGAGTATTTAATAAATGCCAGAGGGGTTGGAGCCAGAGTCTGCCCCAAGGCAGAGTCATACCCTTTAAACGTGCCTTTCCTTCTCTCTCTCTTAGCTTGCCTGCTGAGTATACCATCCCTGCAGTTAATACTGCAGAGGACGTTAAGACAAGTAGCAGCGGCGGCTCTGTTGCTCCATGTTTATGAATTCATCAGCTCTTGAGTATTCTTGCTTCTCAAAATGATTCAAACGAGAGCTGGGATGCTCCCAACATTTCTTTTGTTTTCCTTTGGCTTCACACTTACCTAAAATTTAAAAAAAAGAATTCTCTTACAGGTTCTAGTGGAAAATACATCACTTTTTTAAATACATTAGTTTTTTCTTTTAAAATATTCTGTAACGCAGTCTCCCCACTAGATAATATTGTACTGCAGTTTGATCTCTGGCATTTCTCTTGCTTCCTGACTTTAAAAAATTAGCCATCCTTCTGTACTGAGCTGTCCATGCTCTTCTGAGCCACTCGAGAGGGCAGCTATCTGAACTGACACCTCATCCCTGCAGTAAGGACAGTGTCACATTGTCACTAGTTATCACAAGTAAATTCTGATATTGGTGATGGCATCTTCTGCCCGGACTGTTTGTTTTATTAGGTGATTCTAATACAGTACTTCATTGGCTCTTCCTCACAAGGCTCTTCTGCGGCAGGCATGGCAAGCATTTTCTTTAAGAAGGAAGAAATGAGGACTTCCCTGGTGATCCAGTGGCTAAGACTCAGCGCTCCCAATGCAGAGGTCCCAGGTTCAATCCCTGGGTGAGGTACTAGATCTCACAGGCTATAACTAAAGCTCCTGCATGCCACGTCTAAGACCTGGTACAGCCAAATGAACAAGTTCATTCTTTTAATAAGAAGGAAGAAATGAAAGATTAAAGATAGAGGCAGAGTTAGGGGGAAAAACCCACATTCTCCAGCCCCTAGTCCAAGGCCCAGTCCACTAAGCCAGACTTCCTCTCTGAAGAAATAAAGGAATTAAAAAATTAATTTCCTTTAATTTTCCTGGATTAAAGTGAAAAATATTGACATTTCTATGAAAATTCTAGTCTTTCCCATTCTATTGCTTTCTTCTATTCTTTGCGTTGGTCACTAAGGAAGGCTTTCTTACCTCTCCTTGCTATTCTTTGGAACTCTGCATTCAGATGGGTGTTTCTTTCCTTTTCTCCTTTGCCTTTTGCTTCTCTTCTTTCCTCCAGCTATATTTTAGGCCTACTCAGACAACCATTTTGTCTTTTTGCATTTCTTTTTCATGGAGATGGTCTTGATCACTGCCTCCTGTACAATGTCATGAACCTCCATCTATAGTTCTTCAGCCACTCTGTCTATCAGCTCTAATCCCTGGAATCTGTGTGTCACTTCCACTGTATCATCATAAGGGATTTGATTTAGGTCATATCTGAATGGTCTAGTGGTTTTCCCTACTTTCTTCAGTTTAAGTCTGAATTTGGCAATAAAGAGTTCATGATCTCAAACACAGTCAGCTCCCAGTCTTGTTTTTGCTGACTGTGTAGAGCTTCTCCATCTTTGGCTGCAAAGAATATAATCTGATTTCTGTACTGACCATCTGGTGATGTCCATGTATAGAGTTGTCTCTTGTGTTGTTGGAAGAGGGACATTTCATGCAAAAATGGGCAAAATAAAGGACAGAAATGGTATGGACCTAACAGAAGCAGAAGATATTAAGAAGAAGTGGCAAGAATACACAGAAGAACTATACAAAACAAGATCTTAATGACCCAGATAGCCACCACTGTGTGATCACTCACCTAGAGCCAGACATCCTGGAATGCAAAGTCAAATGGGCCTTGGGAAGCATCACTACAAGCAAGGTGATGGAGATGATGGAATTCTTGTTGAGCTATTTTAAATCCTAAAAGATGATGCTGTGAAAGTGCTGCACTCAATATGCCAGCAAATTTGGAAGACTCGGCAGTGGCCACAGGGCTGGAAAAAGTCAGTTTTCATGCCAATCCCAAAGAAAGGCAATGCCAAAGAATGCTCAAACTACCACACAATTGTACTCATCTCACAGGCTAGCAAAGCAATGCTCAAAATTCTCCAAGCCAAGCTTCAACAACACGTGAACTGAGAACTTTCAGATGTTCAAGCTGGATTTAGAAAAGGCAGAGGAACCAGGGATCAAATTGCAAACATCCATTGAATTATTGAGAAAGCAAGAGAGTTCCAGTAAAACATCTACTTCTGCTTTATTGACTACACTAAAGTCT
The DNA here is from genome assembly GCA_007570785.1 of Antilocapra americana. Lineage (NCBI taxonomy): Eukaryota > Metazoa > Chordata > Mammalia > Artiodactyla > Antilocapridae > Antilocapra > Antilocapra americana. The sequence goes on from ML664180.1 coordinate 13,936,650, forward strand.
TTGTGTGAATCACAGCAAACTGTGGAAAATTCTTCAAGAGATGGTAATACCTGACCACCTGACCTGCCTCCTGAGAAATCTGTATGCAGGTCAGGAAGCAACAGTTAGAACTGGACATGGAACAATCGATGGGTTCCAAATTGGGAAAGAAGTACGTCAAGACTTTATCGTCACCCTACTTATTTAACTTATACACAAAGTACACCAAGCAAAGTGCTGGGCTGGATGAAGCACAAGCTAGAATCAAGATTGCCAGGAGAAATATTAATAAGCTCAGATATACAGGTGATACCACCCTTATGGCAGAAAGCAAAGAGGAACTAAAGAGCCTCTTGATGAAAGTGAAAGAAGAGAGTGAAAAAGCTGGCTTAAAACCCAACATGCAAAAAACTAGGATCATGGCATCTGGTTCCATCACTTCATGGCAAATAGATGGGGTAACAATGGAAAGAGTGACAGACTTTATTTTCTTGGGCTCCAAAATCACTGCAGATGGTGACTACAGACATGAAATTAAAGGACGCTTGCTCCTTGGAAGAAAAGCTAAGACCAACCTAGACAGCATATTCAAAAGCAGAGACATTACTTTGCCGACAAGGGTCCATCTAGTCAAAGCTATGGTTTTTCCAGTAGTCACACATGGATGTGAGAGTTGGACTATAAAGAAAGCTGAGTGCCAAAGAACTGATGCTTTTGAACTGTGGTGTTGGAGAAGACTCTTGAGAGTCCCTTGGACTGCAAGGAGATCAAATCAGTTAATCCTAAAGGAAATCAGTCTTGAATATTCATTGGAAGGACTGATGCTAAGGCTGAAATTCTAATACTTTGGCCACCTGATGGGAAGAACTGACTCATTGGAAAAGACCCTGATGCTGGGAAAAACTGAAGACAGGAGAAGAAGGGCACAACAGAGGATGAGATGGTTGGATGGCATCATCAACTTAATGGACATGAGTTTGAGCAATCTCTGGGAGTTGGTGAAGGACAGGGAAGCCTGGCATGCTGCATCCATGGGGTCCCAAAGAGTTGGACATGACTGATCGACTGAACTGATACTGATGAAAATTCGTGGTTTCATATTAAATTCACATGTTCAGAATTTTGCTCTAGGTTTTGGTGGCTCATTGGTGGAGAGTCCACCAGCCAATGCAGGAGACTCGGGTTCGATTCCTAGTCCAGGAAGGTCCCACATGCTGTGGAGCAACTGAGCCCATGTCCCACAACCACTGAGCCTGTGCTCTAGAGCCTGGGAGCTGCAGTTACTGAAGCCTGTGCTCCACAGCGAGGGAAACCCCTGCAAAGGGAAGCCCACACACTGCAACTAGGGGGTGGCCCTCGATCACCGCAACGAGAGAAAAAGCTCACTCAGCAATGAAGACCCCGCACAGCCAAAAAATACATACATAAATAAAATTATTCTTTAAAAAAGAACTTTTGCTCTTCATCAAAAAGAAGAAGAATGGTTCTCTTAGAGGTGAAAATAATCGGCCAGCTTCATGATCAATGCATTGTGGACTGATATTTTTGTTTCACCCCCTGAAGCTTGGGGATGAGGAAGTAAGTTCTTAGTGTGAGTCTTCATATACCTTTTCTTTGGCTATTATTTTCTTCATATACCTTTTCTTTGGTCTTATTGTTCCTTTTCTTTAAATAAAAGGAGAAAATATAAAGAACAAGACAGAAAAAAAAAGATGTGCTGATATTATCTGTGAATTGCTTTCCCCCTGACTTCTCTGCATGACAGGTTCCTACAAGAAATTTCTAAATATATACTTTAATCAGCATCTTAAATTGCTTTAGAGTGATACTTTGCTCCCTATTGCTAACCAGAAAGTGCTTGAACTTTGGCCCCAGTGTAGGGGTTGTTTAATCCCCCAAATCTTAGGAGCTGTGAATAAACTGCAGAATTATTGGATTCTGATATCTAGAGAATCAAGTGCTGGGAGAAGAAACATGAGGTTTCTGTATCTTGATTTGTCATAATCTCAGTCTGTTTATGCAGATTTTAAAAGTAGCCTTTCTTATTTGGACTGCAAAATACATTATTATCATCAAAAGAGGGGGAAACGGGGATTTTAAGGTGAGTCATCAAGATGTTAGCTTGCCCGTTTTATAACACAAGAAGGATCAAATCCGCACTTGACAAACAGAGCCTCTCACCTTTGCACACTTGCGTTAGCACACTGGCATCCCGGATAGCGCTCACATTTTCATGTATTGACTTTGGCGAGGGAGTCAGGGCTTCGGCATTTGGGTGTATTTCTGTTGGCTCAAGAAGCTACTGGAAGTCCCCAAATACTTTTCCTTTGTATTACCTCAGTGCTCTGCAATAACCGCTTGGATCAAGTATGCACGCCAAGCTAAACATACATTCAGAGTTATACGTAGTCCACACATTCAGAGTATCAGTTCTGACCTTGAGTCTGACACGGATGCCCTCATTGCTATAAAGCAATGTATTGATATAGTCTAAGGAAATCATATGTTGTTTATACCTGTACTTGATTCCCTGGAAAAGGAAATGGCTACCCACTCCAGTAATCTTGTCTGGGAAATCCCACACAGAAGAGCCTGGTGGGTTATAGTTAATGGGGACACAAAGAGTGGGACCCGACTGAGCGCTGAACATTTTGGGTTTTCCAGGTGGGTCAGTGGTTAAGAATTCACCTGCTGATGTGGGAGGTGCTAGAGATCCGGGTTAGACCCCTGGGTCAGGAAGGTCCCCTGGAGAAGGAAATGGCAACCCACTCCAGTATTCTTGGCTAGAGAATCCCATGGACAGAGGAGGCTGGCGGGCTACAGTCCATGGGGTCACAAAGAGTCGGACACGACTGAGAGACTAACACATACCTGTACTTGACATAGTCTTTCAAGCTTATTCAATATTAAATAGCATTTACAAAAAAAAATTCTTTGCTACAAATGGAAACGAAGATATGTTCATGTATTTGAATGTAAATTTGAGCACATTTCTGACACTGCAGAGAAAACGCATTAATCCAGGAGAAAAAAAATCTGCCGGGGCTTCCAGGATGGACTGGAGACACCGCAGAGTGCCCAGATCCTGTACTGTATGTGCTCAGTTGCCCAGTCCCAGCCAGGCTCCTCTGTACATGGGATTCTCCAGGCAAGAATACTGGACTGGGTTGCCATGCCCTCCTCCAGGGGATCTTCCTGACCCAGGGATAGAACCCAGGTCTCCCACATTATAGGCAGTTTCTTTACCATCTGAGCTACCAGGGAAGTCCTGTGGCTGAAAACTAGACCATATCAAAATATGGAAATTGTGATGAATGCAAATTATGTGGTGTTGATGAAATACAGGAAATACTGACTATCTCTCTCATTTTTCATACCAAAACACCTGTTTATAGTTACTTGTTAAGAAATTTAGAAAACAATAGTCATTTGGAAGAAGCTGACAATTAGAGCAAGTCTGTAGGTGATTACTAAATACCTAGTGTAAATAGACACATTTTTCCCTCTTAAAATATTGAATGATCATAATTATCATTTATGAGAATAAAGGATGCTTTTTTTCCTCAGTAGATGAAGATGCAAGTTTGTGAATCAGTGCAAAAGTATACAAGAAAACAAGTGAATTTATTTAAATTTAATATGCATATTTTCAGCTAAGTTGATGATGGCCTGGGAGCTGAAAGGAAATATGGGTGAAGAACAGGTGACATAAATACACGGTTGAACAGGCTCACCTTCTCTGGGGTCTTGAGCAAATATTTATCCATCCCAAGCCTCAGTTTCCTTAACTAGAGAGGAGTGTGGACCCCATGGTGCTAATTAAAAGATTAAATAAACAATGTACAGTGCATAACAGAATACCTGGCACACAGTAAGTGTTCAAATATTTTAATAATCATTTTTTTTTACTATTTAACAAATGTTCAATATTTTGAATGTTGATTGATGTTGATATAAAGTTTACTGAATTTCTACATGTTAAATTTCATGGAAATAATTTCTAGCCTTTTCAAAGAAAATTCATGTCATAGTTGGTTAGCCTCCCATCCTGTTTTCTATCTTAATTTTCATTTTATTACGTGAATGCATTTTCCATTTTGAAAGCATTAAAGCATTACTCATAAGTGACTACTGTTAGGAGTAAAGCTTAAAATCCATTGTGCTGGATTGACCAACAAGTTCCTTCAGTTTTTAAGTAAAAATAAAAGACACATTTTTCATTTTTACTGAGAACTTTTACAAATAATATATTCACCATTTTGTTCCTCTACCTTCTGCCATTTTTCGGGTAACTTCATAATTTCATCTTACCCAAACTTTTTATCTTTTTGAGCAAAGAACAGTTTCAGGTGCTTTTTTACAATCTTCCAGGGAACTGAAATTTTTTCCATTAAGAGAATTTTATAAAGGCCAAACTAAACGGAAACCTGAAGATGCAATGTGGGGCTCAGATGACAAAGAACCAGCCTGCAGTGCAGGAGACCCGGGTTTGATCCCTGGGTTGGAAAGATCCCCTGAAGAAGGGAATGGCTACCCGTTCCAGTGTTCTTGCCTGGAGAATTCCACAGACAGAGGCGCTGGCAGGCTACAGCCCATGGGGTCGCACAGAGTCGGACATGACTGGACGACTAACACTTTAACTTTTCACTTTCAGTTTCTGGTGAGTATGGCAGATGAACCAGAACTTCTCAGCAAAGCTTTAACAGTTTTTGCCTGGTCATCAAAGAAACATGCGGTCCTGCCTTAGCCTTGTGGAAAATTATGTGTTTTCTGTTGACTAATTCCAGATGCTTTTCATCAAGTGCTACTTTCAGCTGGTCTAATTGGGAGCAGTACTTGTTGGGATTGATCATTTGACTTTCCAGAAGGAGCTCATAGTAGAGGACTCCCTTCCAATCTCAGCGTACACACATCACCTTTGGATAAAGACCAGCCTCTAGTGAGTTTGGTGGTGGCTCATTTTGCTTGCCCCACTATCTGCTCCATTCCACATTATTGCACAGTATCCACTTTTCATCACCTGTCACAATTTGTTTTAAAAATGGAATGTCTTCATTCAGTAGAGAATCGCATGCAGAAATACCATCAAGAAGGTTTTTTTTCACTTATGTGGAATCCAAACATCCAAGCGATTAACAAAACAAAGATGGTGCAAATGAGTTTCAATGCTTGATTTGAATATTTTGAGTATGTCGGCTATCTCCTGCATGATATAAAACTGATCGGTCTCAGTTAATGACTCTATACAATTGCTTTCAACTTCAGCTAGTCTACCCAACCATGGAGCATCATTCATGGAGACATCTCCAGCACGAAACTTTGCAAACCACTTTTGACACATTCAATCAATCACAGACAAACTTCTCCATGCACTGCACAAATGATTTTTTTTGCCTTTCAGTTGTTTTTTTCTTTCTTTACCTCTCTTGAAATAATAAAAGCACAATATGATGAAAATTTGCTTTTTTTCTTCCATATTCAATATTAAAAGAGCTACACAAAAATTCACCAATGTTGATAAAATTTTTTAATGCATGCTGATATGACAGCTTTCACAATGCAGTCTAACAAAATTGTTTTGAATGAAGTTACAGACAACAGAACAGTACTAGAGCCATCCAATGGGGAAAAATGAACGAGCCTTTTCACCAACCCAATATTAGTATCTTATAGGAGAAAACACGTGTATTCTTTGCTGGCCCCGTAAAGCCCAGCTACTCCTTGAACATCGCCCCGGCCCCGCCTGAAGTTCTCAGTTCCTCTTCAGTTATAACTGGTCTCATTCCAGCCTTTTTCTGTGTTTTTACTTGAAGAGATATGACTTCAAAAATCTATACTTCATTTGTTTATGTCTCTCTATGTACATGTTTAACATAATTTTATCTGTTAATGAATTTTTCTGCAACTAGCTATTTTTATTTCAAGATATGTCTTGGAGAGCTATCCATCTATCTTATGCTTTTCTTTGTATTCAAGTTTATATTCCGGAAAAGGAATATGGTTCATTTAGACATTACCATACTGAAGGCCTTTAGGTTGTTCACAGCTTTTCAGCCTTACCAACAACAACAACAAAAGTAAAGCCCACAGAATTTTAGTTCCCGTCCCCTTGGCGAGCGTGCCTCCAGGTTGATATGGAGAAGTAGGAGCTGCCAGGATGTAGGCTGCAGTGTTAGTTGCTAAACTGCCCTTCCTAGTTTAAAAAAAAAAAACTCATTTTCATTTTCCTCATTTCTATTGACAGCGTATGCTTTTTTAGTATATTTGTTGGCCATTTGTGTTTTTTCTACTTCACATTTCTTAGTCTTACCTTCTGAACATTTTTCTACTGAATCATTTGAATCTCTCTTATTGATTTCTAAAACATTTTAAATATAGTTTTGGATGAGAATCTTTTCTTTGTTATATAATGTAAATTCCTTTTTCCAATTGGTTATCTTTTAAATATTTTCATGTTTTTGTGTAGAGCCAGAGTTTCGCATTTTGATGAACCTGAATTTATGAAACTTCATGATTTTTTGCTTTTCGGTTTTTGTTGCCTAAAAGCCTTTTACTACCTTAATGTCATAGTGTCCTATATTTTTTCCTGTAAATTTATAACTTTCCTTTTTATATTACACTTTGAAATGTTACCATGAGCTTTTCAAGTGAAAATCATAAAACCCAACACATTAAATTCTTTCAAACATTGATTCTAAATAATCAAATTATTTTAAACATTTAATGTTACAAACATCACTTTTATGTATCTAATTGTCTCAAGAACTTTGAATACTGACTTGGGAGACATACGAATTAGAAACAAAGCCATATAACCCTAAGCATAAAGATTCTCCTTGTTTTTTGTAGCTAACTCATTAGAGCTTTAGGGTAAAAATTTCAAAGCATGAAGGAATGTTTGATTGTCAGTTGTTGTCTTCTGGTTTCTTTCTAAACCTCCCCCCCTCCCAGCAATGTAAATAGGTGTAATAGTAATAATAAAAAGAGGCAACCTTGACTGAATGCTTGTTCAAGCTTTCAAGCTTGTGGGGTCTTTACCAAACATCTTACATGGGTTCTCATTTAATCCCCACACTGACTTTTGAAGTTGGTGTTATTATACCCATTTTACAGATTAGAATACTGAGATATAAGAAGATTCAGTGACCTTCTCTGAAGGTGAAGGAGGAAGAATATAATCTCAGGCATGGCCTCCAGAGCCCATGCTGACAGCCAGTTTGTATTTTTCTTAAAGGATGTATTTCCCCTCTTTGGACATTAGAGACTGAAGAAGTTAGCTTGAGTTTGCTTTTTACATCTATGAACAGAGAAGCCTGGCGGGCTATGGTCCATAGGGTCTCAAAGAGTCAGTTACAATGGAAGCAACTAAGCACTTAGCACACACTTCCTGCTAGAACAGCCCAAGAATAAAGGCAACCACAGGGAAGCCGAGGGAAATGTGTACCTAGCCTTTGGGATTGTGCTCCATCACCTGCAAATATCACACACACTTTCTTTTTGGCCAGCTGACAGCCCCCTCTTCTCCTTGCAAATGAACAGGAATAACTTCACCTTTTTAAAGTTTTTAGCCAGAAGAGTTCATATAAGCTGTTAGAAATCACCTATTGGGTTTATTCATTATACTTCAGCTTTGCCTGGTTTTCCTGCAAAGCAAAATGTTAGAAAACATTTTAAGCATAACACAGCATTTAAAAAAGGGTGTCAGTGGTTTTTAACAAAGTCACAGATTAAGAACTTACTGTGGTCTTGCGCGTGGTGAGTGCTTCTTATTTGTTGGGTGACTGTTAGTGTCTGTCCTAATGCAAAGCGTTCAAAATCATTGTAAAACTCCAAAATTCAGAGTTAACATTTATTCAGATTTTGTCATAAGGAATTAACTGCTTTAATCTTTCCCCAAACCCTGTGAGGTAGCTATTTGCTTTTGCCCTAGATGGCAGATGAGAACCTTGAGGCAGGGAAAATAAATAATTTGACAATTAGCTGGTGACCTGGAATTTCAGTTTAGGCAATCTGTTCTCATTACCATATGCAATATGTTACTTGTTTGCATATTTAATATTTAAAAATAAGAACTGAAAATTAAGCTTATGTTTTGATTTGACTAACATAAACTATGGAGCTTCAGTACTGTCTGTGCTAATAACATTGTTGCGATGTGTAGAATATGAACCTGTTTTTCTTTCTTTTCTTGCAAATCCCTTCCCTCTTGTCCATACCCTACACGATCATAAATTTGTGAGGTGATTTACAACAACAGTAGGGATACGATCTTATGACCACTGAAATACACCTTGAACAGAAACTGAACCAAAATTTAATCAGACTTCAGTGAACATATCTAAGTGTTCCTGAACCCTGGACTGAATTAATGAGATGTGCATGTTTTACAAATAATTTATTTTCAACTCATTGACAAATATTTTCAGCATGCATTTTAGCTGCTGTAGAGATGGTTAAATAACAACATAAAGAGCAACAGCATGGAAAGACCACGAATTTGCCTCTGAGAGACAATAATGAAAATCTGTTATGAAATATTTAATCTATTTCAGCTGAAAGCCTAAAGAATCCATGTCTCTGCCTACCTAAAGCAGAAACTTTAAATGTTTTGACACCTGAATCTGTTTTGTCTTCCAAATCCCTCTTTTTTTTTGAAGGATTTAGAAAAATGACAACAAAGAGTTCATAGGAATTTGTTTAGCTACAAAACAAAACAAACAAAACATTTTCCAGGATAGGCCTCTGGGTCCCAGTGCCAGTTCTGATCTTTATCTCCATTTAAAGGACCTTCTGAGCATTGACCTGAAGGTATTCAGGACTGCTTAAGCATCAAAGAGGATTGATGTACCATGTACTGAACATCTTACAACTATTTCCAACAGAGCCCAAGACAAAGAAGAATACATTCTAATAAGCATTTAACTTCAAGGCCGTTAACAACAACAAAAAATTATTAATTATTTGGATCTGATATTTATCTTCAAAGAAGTAAGTTTAAAAATTATTTTTTCTCCTCATAGATTTGTTTTTAAAATTCAGTCACCAAAACAATGAATTCAAAAGGTCAGAGACCCTTCCAGACTATGAAGTGATACCAGTTATTTTATCAGAATAGTTCATATACTCTTAGTGAAGACTGGATCTTTCAGTCAATGATGGTCACAATTGTACAGGCTTGGTTATAAAAGAAGACTCTTTGCGGGAAATCTTAAGCTACTTCTAGGGATCTACTTTTCGGGAATCTGAGTGTCAAAGTAACAGAAAATGTCTCACTTTAAGAGGTGTAAAGCTGTTCCTAAGTTAAAAAATTCAAATGAATCAATGCATACAACTGCTGAATCAAACCCAGTCTTAACATTTGACCCTTCGGGGCAAAAATAAGCCTTGTTATTAGCAAAGAAAACTAGGCATGCCTGGCTAATTGACTGATCCCGAAGCTGGCTTTTCTTTCCATGACTGACCTTCAGGAATGTGAAGGCTTCTTGTCTTTCACCTACACGGTTTCCTTAGATCACATTTGGCAACCCATAGGTAAATAACTAAACACACTTTCTTTCACTTAACTGAAAACAACGAATGAAAGATGCCTCAAAACCAACTTCCAACAAGTGTCTATTGGTCTTTATATCTTTATAAAAGCCACAAATAGCCGAACATCATAAAAGGTATCTAATTATTCACTTCTGTATTGCAGATAACAAAACTAAGAATTAGAAGAAAAAACTGTTAAATTTTCTATACTGACATCCATTGGTTTATCCTGAGGTATGGACTCATTTGCTAAATAGATCAATTCTTTTCCCCTTTTACTGCTTTTGCGAAAAAGAATTTATAAATGTTTTCATCTCCTAAATTCCTAGCTTTGCTTTCTTTACATTATTTTAAAATCTATTCCTTGGAAAAAATAGTACAATTTGATGCCTCCTTTTTTAGGAGAAATACGTTTAAATAATTTTCTTCTCTGTCAAAAGTAATGGAAAATTGTTCTATTTCTTTCTGAAAATATTTCTGAAAAGGTTAAATCCAGAGACTTGATAATATTCTGTTATGCTGTGTTCAGACCTTGTCTGTACCCTAAATAATGTGAATCCACGCTTGACTCGCCTCCTTTCACTCTTTTATCATGTGATATGTAACAAAGATAGTTTTCTTAATAATGATTAATAATTGAAACCTAATACGCTTTGGAGCTTTACATGTCTTATGCTTGATTATAATTTCATTTTAGATCGCCATTTTGTCTCCCTCTATTTAAATTAAACATTTCCTCACTAAATGTTCTTACGATTCCTATTATATCAATCATAAAAAAGGGTATAGGAAAAGTTTATAAACTATATTATCTATACAAATATACCTGGCACTGAACATACTTATTTCTATAAGAAATTTAAATGAAATGACTTATGAATACTAAAGGTGACTTTCACCTAGAAATGAATAAAATTCCACCCAATTACTGTAAACCATTACTGAAAGCAGCATGGTATAGTAGAAAAGAACAGACCTAGTTTTAAATCACAGTGTCACTACTTAACTAGCTTTGTAACCCTGAGACATTTTTTAGAATATAAAATGGAGATAACATCATATGGTATTTGTAGTAACTGTTAAAATTAGAAATACTGTTTTATACATAATGTGACTTACTCATGAAAGTGAAAGTCACTCAGTCGTATCCAGCTCTTTGCCACCCCATGGACATGGAATTCTCCTGGCCAGAAAACTGGAGTGGGTCGCCGTTCCCTTCTCCAGGGAATCTTCCCAACCCAGGGATCAAACCCAGGTCTCCCACCTTGCAGGCAGATTCTCTACCATCTGAGCCACAAGGGAAGCCTGCAACTTACTCATAAGTAAGTATGTAGTATCAGTGGAGCATGACTATGTATAGCTTCAAAACCTAGAGCTATATGAATACCTAAAAAATCTTAATTGATTTTGAAAACTAATTTATCATAGCCTGTTAAGGCAGGAGATTTTTACATTTCTTTTAAGGTTTCATTGTAATTACCTGAATTACTTATGTCTTTTCAGAATTAGGTGTATGACCTGAGCATTTGGGAGCAAATAAAATCTAGAAATTTCTAGATCTTTAACTTCCATTCTTCCATAATTTCCCAACATGCAGTCCCCACCTCTACTGCAATTGAGTGCCTCAAAAGAAAAATTCTTCAGTGTCCTGAAATAAATCCTTAATTTCTAATGCAACCCTCAGACATTATGGAATAGAGGCCTAACCTCTCAGACAACAAAAGTGAAGCAATAAGAAAACTTATATGTAAGAAAAATATAACATTTCAGGGAGACTTTTTAATTTAGAAACGACCCAAACTGCACTATAAGCCAAACTCAGCCCATGACTTTGAGAGAAACATCCACTTGGTCCTTCTCACTGATGCTCCAGTGGGGGTGGACCAGCGATCAGTCTTGGGCTCTTCTCAGCTGCCTTTCTGCTTTGCCAGAGCAGGTCTGGTACCCAGCACCTGAGCCCTTGGAGGCCATGTTCTCTCAGAACTTGCTTCAGAATAAAGGAGTTACATATGTCCTCCTTAGCTGGTCTATCTTCAAATATTGGTGTGAATAATACTAGAATTTTTAATTTTGCAGTCACTCTTCAAGATAAACATGTTCCTAATATTTCTGCCTGATTTTAATGCAAATGAGTTTTAGTTTGTGAGCCCTGGCTGTTTTACACAAAATACAAAATCGTGTTTTACACAAAAAAATCCTGGTTTTACGCAAAAATTAATTGAGACATAGGATTTCCTTAACAGTTGGACTGTTAGGGAAAAACTCTGTCCTTAACTGAATCAAAAGACAATTTTATTATTATTATTTACTACAAGTCTTCTTTATATTTCTACTGCTGGGACTCTCTCGACGTGACTTCTTGGCTGTGGTGATGAACCATCTGGGTTGCTGTGCCTCCAGGGCCTGGTGGTCTGGAAATATGCTCATTCGTCTCTATCTTGTTCAAGCGTGGAGTCCAGAAATCCTAGGGAGGAAGGATACTCCCATGATGCCCTATTCATGAGGGTATAAAATGTGGATTTCTTTTACCTGGGTCTGAATACTGTATTTCTAATATCTCCAAAATGATGCTTTGGGGGAGGGGGGTGCAGATGGTACAAACAGACTTTTTGTATAGATGGCTACATTTTAAGATACAGTTTTTCAACACAGGTGCCGGAGCATCTGTTCATGTCACTTCTCCAGTTAGTCCAATCTCCTTGGATGCTGATCCTCATTTATTTGGATCATCTACAAATGTCTCCTATAATTATAATGAGTTAGCCAGTTAAAAAGATGCTGTGGCCAGGGTGGCAATGGATAGCTTGTATTTGCTCTCCACCACGCTCCCTGTATTATTCCCTTTCCTCCTCACCTTTGTTGCCCTATCCTCCCCACCCCCAATTATCAGCACAATAAAAATACGACACTCCTTTCCCACCAACCCTGACCCTTTGAGTGTCCTTTTCACATGAAGGGCGCCCCGCCCCCCGCCCCAGTTCTAACCATCTGTAAAATCAGCCCTGGTTCTCTCTAGTGTCACCGCGGCTTGGTCAGATGCTTGCTACATCCCAGTAATCTTGTCTAGTCCCTTTGTCCCCACCCTCCTTTATGCTTCCCACACCTTCCCTTGGGTGTAACTGCTATTGTGAGTACAATCCAGGGTTTGAGTACCAGTCCCAGCACCCACGTGACCAAGTTTCATAAAATTGTGAGATGCAGCCTCCTTGTCTCTAAACTGGGAGTGTAACAGCTGCCCAGAAGAATTAAAGGAGATCACAGGCACACACAGTAGGGGTGAACACCGTTCCCCTTCCACAACCCTTCTGTCTGGAATCCCCTTGTGTTCTATGTCTTCAGCTTAGCAAAGATCCTTCAAGGCAGAGCTTAACGTCACCTGTTTCATCAACACACCCGGAATCTGCTCTGCCTGGAGCCCTCCTCGCTGTTGGGACGCCTTGGGTCTGCCGGTGCTCTCCCACTAGAACATAAGCTTCCTGAGGCTAAACGCTGCTTAAGTGAAATGCAGAAAGGGAGCCCTGTAAGTGAAGTGTAGAAAGTGTTAGTTGCTCAGTCCTGCCAGACTTTTGGAACCCCGTGCACTGTAGCCCGCCAGGCTCCATGGAATTCTCCAGGCAAGAATACTGGAGTGGGTAGCCATTCCCTTCTCCAGGGGATCTTCCCCACCCAGGGGTGGAACCTGTGTCTCCTGCATTACAGGCAGGTTCTTTAGCATCTGAACCCCCATGGAAGCCATTTAACTTGCACTGAATGCCAATTAACTTGTATTACATTAGCATCTCCAAAGTGCTCTCTGCACTGTGGGTGCTAAATAAGTATTTGTTGAAAATTTGAGTGAATCCTCTCTTCCACTTAGACTGGTCCCTTGGCATAATTTTAAATACCATATTCACTTCCACCTTCATTATTCTATTTTTGTTCTGCTGCTTGGCATCATCTCTTTTCTAGAGTCCCTAATCCTATATTTCCTTACAAAACACAGCCATCCCCAAGATAGACAGCTCATTCTTTCGTTTTTAAGGTAGTAATTTTCCTTCTTTTTGAAATGTCTATTTCTATGGTTTCTAAGGTGTAAGTGGTCTAGTATTGTTCTCTAGTTTCTACAGCCTAAATCTTAAGCAGGTCTGCTCTTCTAGAGTAGAATGTGTGTCTTCTAATTTATTTTGTTATCTTGCATAGGATTGGACTTGTTTTATACTTAACCCATTAATGGATTTTAGATGCTTGAGCATCTTCTTCAAATCCACCCGATTCAGAGAATAGGGAACACCTACAGGCACGTAACTCTGTTTTAACTCTTTTGCCTACACTGCCTTGCACAGAACCTTATGTGTGCATGGTTCTAGATGAATCCGATATATGTAGGTAAGAGCCTCATGATTTTCAGAGTATACAAATTGTAGAGAAATGTATTTTACTATTCTTGCTTTAAATTCATTCCCTAAATATTTTGGGGGATTATGACAGCAGGGAGTTATTATCATTAAAATACAGTCACATTATATATGGTGGTGGTGGTTTAGTTGCTAAGTCTTGTCCAACTCTTGTGACCCCCATGGACTATAGCCTGCCAGTTTCATCTGTCCATGGGATTTCCCAGGCAGGAATACTGGAGTGGGTTGCCATTTTCTTCCCCACACATTTTATATATATATATATATGTGTGTGTGTGTGTGTGTATAGCTGAAGCTGAAACTCCAATACTTTGGCCACTTGATGTGAAGAACTGACTCATTGGAAAAGACCCTGATGCTGAGAAAGATTGAAGGAAGGATAAGGGGATGACAGAGGATGAGATAGTTGGATGGCATCACCGACTCAATGGGCATGAGTTTGAGTAAGCTCCGGGAGTTGGTGATGGACAGGGAAGCCTGGCGTGCTGCAGTCCAAGGGGTCGCAAAGAATCAGACATGGCTTAGTGACTGAACTGAAATACATGTATGTATGTATATATATACACACACACTAACCTTTATTGAATAGTAAATAGATAATTCTCCAAAGTCACAGGGAGTCAGTTTGTGAAAAGATTCTTGCTTTAAGGATATTTAATATTCCATGTTTTGAATTAATAGATGGTTTTGAAACAAAATCACTCTGATGAAAGTCACCTTTCTGGTGTTGCTTGATCTCAAGTTGATCTCAAACTTCATCCTAAAGTGTAACATTAAAAAACAGAGAAGTTAAGAAGAGCACACGTTTTGCCCTCGACAGTCTTCTAATGAAAATAATGACCCCTAATCCTTGTTAATCTTCACCATTTAAAATTCAGGTCAGATTTCCCGGGGGGAGGGAGGAGGCAGGGAGGAGGGAGGGGGGTTCTGGAGGGGGAGCATATGTAAACCCATGGCGATAACATGTCATTGGATGGCAAAACTAATAAATAAATAAATAAAATAAATAAATAAAATTCAGGTCAGAGATTAATACAAAAAGTGTTATACCATTTCTGTGAAAGGAAAATCATGGCTATATTTTGAAAAAAAATGAGAAAATCTTTATATTTAATGTTATCAGTTGATCATCTCATTTTTAAATAATTATGGTTGTAACCTAAAGTCTGGGGAATAAAAATGAGCTACTTTAATGCAATTGATTTCTGTTAACTCATAACAAATGTTCATAAAACAGATGGACTAATCTTTGAAAACTAGACAAATGAATTTTAATGCTTTTGCTATTTCTGATACTTCTGATGGTGTCAGTGGATTCATACAAGATGCTAAAGTTGCTTCACATTATTTTTGTCACCTGTTTTGCTAATAGTTTAAAGAAATTCGTTATATTCTTGCATTCTGTTTCTTTACTAACCTGCATCTTTCATGCAGCGTATAAACATAGTTTCCCAGTTTTAAGTAATTTATTCAAGTCATTATTTGCAAGTCCATTGATAATCTGAGAATGACTTGCTCCTTAGGACAAGACAACTTTGGAGAAACAGCTCAAAATAACCCCTTTTATTTTAGTCATGGGAGTATTTCAAAATATAATAGCACAAACTTTGATAATGTTTCTGACTTAGCTATATATTTCAAATGCTAGCAAAATATTTGAAAGCTACATGAAAGCATTATAGTCAGTAACATTAAAGGTATGTGTACAAAGTAATGAATTTCATTAAGTCAAGCGTACAAAATAAGCCTAAGGTATGTTATGGCATTATGAAATTTTCAAGGGAACATCCACGCATACCACAACATTTAGTATTCGGTTAAAGGTAGGAATTCTTCAAATTAAGAAAATTCTATTTGTATAAACTTATAAAAACAAACAAATCTACCTCAATGCCAAAATCCTTAGCATTGCTTTTGAATTTAGCTTTGTCATATGTACTTAAAATGTGAGTAGGAAGCAAGAATGTTTATTACACTGCTTTAAAATTTTGGGCAGCGAAATTGTAAGAGGTCTGACACAAAGTTAAAACTTATTCTGAGAAATCTGACAGACAGTGGCCCTCATTTTCAACAACCATTTTGTTAGACCAATACAATTCCTATAAGTTTCCGGAACTCTTTTCAAATACATCTTGGGATATAAGACAGTTTTATTGTTGTTGAGATACCTGTTACTTAATCTGTGGGCAAGAATAAACGCACACTGAAGCATGCATCAGAAGCATCCCTGACCTATCAGAGCCTACCGGGACAGAGGCGTAGTCCGGAGATCATAACTTACACTGGGGCTTGCAGTCGCCAACATGACAGGCTCTTTTCCCCAAGTCCCAGGTTGGAAGCCGGGGCTGGCTTAACAGCAGGCTTCCAAACTCCTTAGACTATTTCCCTCATGTGTTGTTGTCCTACCAACTTCACGTCTCCGAGATCTTCACCAAGTAGGCCTTTAAAACCATGAACACATCGCTTCCAAGTCCAACACTAAGACATGTTTTCACAAATGAAGCATCTGTAACGCTCAGGTGATGTTGCACATCACCGCAGGTCCAACTGTGGGTCCCCTCCCCATTTTTCTAAATCAGTCACGCCTCTCAGGACAGGAAGCAATCACTTCTAGAGAGTCAATTTAAGTAACTTCAAGTCTGAATTTGGTTCTTCTGTGAAGCCCAGACCCCCTGTGGTTTGGTATGGGGCCGAGCTCTCTGGCTGCAAGGAGCAGGGTCCAGGGGACATGGAGGCCAGGCTCACACACGAGCCTGGGCCGAGGCCTCCGGGGCTCGTGGGCTTCACCCAAGCCAAGCTCTCGGGACTGACTTGGAACGTTATACGCTTCTCAGAAGCTGTCATACCCACCTGTAGGAACTTTGCCCGTTTCTGTCCTTACACTAAATACACTTACAGGTAGTGTTCTTAAGTACTGGATCTTCTCAAAATAGCTACAAAATTATTCCTCATTAAGTTGGAAAAATTGGTCTCTTGGCCGTTTCCCTCGGCAGTAACAGTACTATAAAGCCCCGACTTCTCAAAAATACAGGGGGTGGGGGTGAGTGTGGAAGGAACGTTAACCTCGGCTCTTCTCCGAACGCAGGCTGCTGGTCACTACGTGGCAAAGAAACAGCAACTGAAGCAATGGTAAAGTCAGGGAACAATTTTACTGAAACATTTCGTAACACAGAAAATCTGTCTGAAGTGTAAAGTTACTGTCTTACACAAGGAGGACAGACCCATTTTCAAAGACTAATATGAATACAATAAATATGGAGTTTACATACTAATTTATACACAGAAACTCTGCCCCACAGCCATTAAAAATTTAATATTTAACAGTGCAACATATAATTTAATCATTGGGTTTATTTGACAGGTTTTTCCTTGCTAAACACAAATAACTACCTGGCTTTCATGTACATATATAATATATACTTTATGTATATAGATATTCAACAATCTGTACAGTTTCTAAACGTAAAACTCCTAAAAGGCACACGTGTCTATACAACATGTACAAAAATGGCTGGAGCTGACACAAAAACAACAATTATTGGTCAAAAGTTCATGATTGCACAAAGATTAGTCATGAGTTTATGTCAGAAAAATGTGCTTTAAGGAAAGGAGGGTTTTCAAAGAAACCTGTTAAGTGTTTGTATAAAAAAACCAAAAAAACCCAAAAAACAACAAAAAAACCCCCAAACCAACCCCCCTGAATAAACAGCCCCTAGGTGGCGATCACGAGCCTGTCCTCATCCTCGTCGCTGCTCACGTCGCTGAACTGGGTGACCGGCCTCCTCCGGGCCGGGGGCCGGGGTCCCTCCGGGTCCAGGGGCAGCCGCGGCCGGCCCGGCGGGGGCGCGGCGGCCGAGGCTGGTTTGCAGGGCGCGCCAGGCGTGTCGTGCCGGGGCTTCGGGTGATTCGCCGAGGCCCCCTTCCCCGCGTCCCTGGGACTGGAGCTGTCCCGCCGTGCCTGGTTCCTGGCCGGGGCAGACGGATCTAGACCCTTCTGTGCGCTTTCCCGCTGGACTCCGGGCGAGCCCTGCGGGGATGGGGTCCCGCCTCCGGAATGCGCCCCGGCAGGCGGCTGCGTGGGCGGCGCCTCCGGAGGAGCCCTGTTTGGGGGAGCCGGCATCTCGGGGGCGCCCTGGGCATCCACGGGAACCTGGCTCACGGAGGGGATGAGCGTGGGCAGGGCGATGTTCAGGATCTGGAGGCCCGGGAGGGGCGCGGGGGGCGCGGGGCTGCTCCGGGAGGCGGGGTTGGCGGCCACCACCTGCAGCCCCACGGCGTTGAGGGCCAGCCCGGGCGGGCGCCCCGGCGGGCCGAGGTTGGCGCTGGCCAGGCCCACGATGTTGACGGCCTCCATGCTCAGGGCCGGCAGGGGCTGCAGCGCCGGCACGCGGATCTGGCCGATGGGGATACAGGGCACCACGCTGCTCAGCTCGGCCACGCCCGCGGGGCTGGCGGCGCCTGGCACGTCCGCGCTCAAGTCCCCGGCGGGGCCCAGCGGTCGGGGGATGACGTTGACGGCCGGGATGGTGAGCTGCACTGGCCCGGCCTGGATGGGCACGAAGGTGGAGTAGGTGAGGCCGGCCGGGACCACCTGGATGCCCCCGACCGGAACCATGTTATAGGGTGTCCTCGACTGCTGCTGGGAATGCAGAGGCAGGTGGCTGAAGAGGTGCGTCTGCGGAGAAGGCAGGCCTGCGGGCCGAGGCAGGGCGGCTTGCGGCTTCTGCTCTTGGGGGCCGGGTCGAGGCGAGGTGGACGCAGGAGCCCCTCCGGGCTGAGGGCTGCGCTCGGGCGCCGGGGGACGAGGAAGGCTCAGGCATGGCGAGCCCTGCAAGACAAGACGGATCATCTCTTGGTGGCTCAGCTTCCTTACTAGTCACCGAGCAAAAGTTTTAGCTCCTGTAAAAAGTCTCTTCTGTCCTGAGATCAAAGTGTGTACAACAACGATTTCATAAAAATAAGCTTGCTAAATGTTGGTATGTTGATTTAAAAAGCAAAATTCCTATTACACCCTTAAGCTCTTTATTTTCTATAATAAATAACCACCACAGATTCTGTATGGTACTTAATTTTCAAACAGATTTCCTGGATATCATCTCATTTATACCAAAATTAACCCTGAGAAGTGGCCATAATTATCTTCTTCTTCCACTCCTATTATTATTGCTGGCACCTCCAGCTCTACCCTATTTTCA
Organism: Antilocapra americana; assembly: GCA_007570785.1. Classification (NCBI taxonomy): domain Eukaryota; kingdom Metazoa; phylum Chordata; class Mammalia; order Artiodactyla; family Antilocapridae; genus Antilocapra; species Antilocapra americana. Next base: position 13,955,749 of record ML664180.1, read on the forward strand.
GTTCAGTTCAGTTGCTCAGTCGTGTCCAGCTCCTTTCGACCCCATGAATCACAACATGCCAGGCTTTCCTGTCCATCACCAACACCTGGAGCCTACCCAAACCCATGTCCATCGAGTCGGTGATGCCATCCAGCCATCTCATCCTCTGTCGTCCCCTTCTCCTCCTGCCCCCAATCCTTCCCAGCATTAGGGTCTTTTCCAATGAGTCAACTCTTCGCATCAGGTAGCCAAAGTATTAGAGTTTCAGCTTCAACATCAGTACCCTAGTTTAGAGATTAGGAATTACTGAGAAATTCTGAGATCTTAGTTGGCCATGTATCAACTAAGGGGGGAAAAATTAACTAGAGGACTACTCATTTATGAAATAAAGAGCTTCCATTAACGAAGAGGTCTGCAGTTTTCATTTGTTCCTTCATTTATTCTAAGTGTATGAAATGTCTCCTGAAAACTGGATCTCCAGACACCAGCAGGTGTGTGACAGATTTAGGGACAGAAACTTAGAGCACAGGTAACTAATAGGAAAGGAGTGAAATGTCAGTAGAAGGGCTAAGTCCTGCCAATCTTCCCACCTAGGATTATCATATTCACTTTTTCTTGACATAACCACATTATAGAACTCCATTAATGTAAATACTATTTTAAGTATTAATGCTAAATATGACTGTAATTTAATTAAATAATATTAATGTAGGATAGGCTCTAGTAATTCAAGCTTTCATAGTCTTCTGTGTTTTTTCTAGTGTTACCCAGGAAACCAGAATCTGTCACATTTAGAAATAAATCCTACGGTGATCCTCAATTCATCCCAGAGGTAAGAGAATTGTCCATGAGAGAAAACAGATTTCTCAGGAGCCTGCCAGGGTATGTAAAAGCAGGAAGTCATTCACTGTTCACACGGAGGGTGACTTTCCTGAGGCCTGAGTCTGGTGCTGAGCTAGTTCTTGGGCAAGAAAGCTTTTCTAAGTGGTGACAGCAATTTGATGATTCAAGCAAAGTGAACTTCTTAGTACTTTCTTTTTTCTTTTGGGTGGTGGGGAGTGGGGGGTGTCAAGCTGGTAGCTGCCTTGTCCATAGGGTAACATACAAACTGGATAATTAGTGCAAATCCATCATATCAATGCCAGTGGAAGATCATCTCAGAGGAAGCCATGGAAAATGGAGCTCCCAAGACTAATATTCTCCATTGGCACACAAATAATTTTTTATTCCAAGATATTTATAAAAAACCAAATAGTAAAAGCATACTGCAAAGATCTACTTGGTTCTTTTACATATTTATAATACAACAGATGAACTTTGGCTGAGACACATAACATGAATCCAAAGGGCATAAATGTCTGTCCTTTAGCCTTAAATCAAAAGAAAATAAGGTTAAAGAAACCTGATGTAGCTACAAATGAGCAACTTAAAGGAAAGAGGCATCGGATCATCACCTGCGTTAAAGCCACAGCCTTTCCCGCCGCGGAGCCGCTCAGCATCTCCTCGGGGTCGGGGTAGTCCACGGACATCTGGTGACACGGGGACCGGGGCGCCCCCGCGGGTGGGCGGGCGGCCGCCCCGGTGTCGCCCGCGGCCCGCAGCCCGGCGCTCGCGGGGGACCCCGGGCTCCCGCCGCGGTCCGCCTGCAGCGCGCTCAGCACGGTCATCTTGGTGGGCAGCGCGTCCATCGGGCCCGGGGCCACCCCCGGAAAGCCCTCGGGGGCGCCGGCGTCCTCGTCCGCGCCCGCGGGGTCCCGAGGGCCGGCCCGGGCCGGCAGGTGCTGCGGGCTGGCGGCGGCCGAGGGCGCGGCCGACAGCACCGACTCGGCCTGGCTGTCCTCGTCCTCCTCCTCGTTCTCGTTCTCGTCGTCCTCGGCGCCGTCGGACTCCTCCGGGTCGTATCCTGACCGCTCGAAACTGAACCTCTGCTTCTCGTCTGAGAAAAAACAACCGAGACGGGCCGTTACAGATGCTTTTGCAAGTTTAACGAAGGGCAGCTTTCTTTAAATAAGCTTGGCAACACTGCGAGGAATAGCCAAGGCCAGGGCGCTGCCCATACAGAGCCCCAGTTTACTCGGGGAGGATGACACGGGGAGGAGGGCGGTCAGGACAGTGGGGATGCGCCGGCAGAGGGGGGAAGGCCAGGAGGGCTTCCTGGAGGACGCGGAAGCTGGACGAACCTCGCCAGGGCAGCGGGGCAGAGGGGGATACACAGGGCAGACCAGAAACCCAAGCCTCAAAGTTTACACCTCCATTAGAAGCCTCAACTATACAGAGAAGTTCACTGCGACTCATTCTCTGAGCTCTTTTTCTCTACTTATTTCAACCTCCATTTGATTGAACAAATTAAAAGGAAACCAAAATACTGGTGGCATTTCGTATTTGCAAACAGAATAATTTTCCATGATATTTAAAGAGCATTTTAGGCATGTTTCTGCTGTTCTCTGAGTAGTAATATTCTGTAATTTTTCCTGTGATGACTCAACCCATTTCTCATAGGAAATGGAATATTAGTTAAAAGTCATTAATATCAGCCATATAATGTCACGTGAGATTATGCTTAATGAGGAATAGTCAAGATAGTCCAGGGAATAGTTTTAAAATTCTCATAAGCACATGTGAGACTGGATTTAAAACCCTGTCTATTCAAAACTTGCAAAATCAGAGGGGCTTTCCCTTAGAAAGCTAATAGAGTTTAAATAGTTAAACAGAAGAGCAATGTAGAATCACCCCATTCACTGTCGCTGAGCTATACGACATTCAGCTTTGCTGCAATGCAGTCTGCATTTACATGTACTTTTTGAAGAGAAAAAATGTGAACAGAGAAATAACTAACAGGTATCTTTCCTGGGTTTCCCAAATGGTCTGTGTATTAATTTATTTTATTACTCTTTCTACATTACAAAGATAAGTTCTTAGAGAAAAATCTTGAAGTATCAACATGAACACATTTATAGAAGATTATTTCTAAGAGATAGAACAGATTAGAACTTTTTTTTAAATCTCAAGCACATGTTACTTTTGTGCTTAAAACATTCAAACACAAAACATACACATAGGCTCCTAATATATGATTTAATGCCTTTTGCTTTATGGGTTCTACTATTTTGTTATAAAATAATATATACACTGATCTATCGAATTCCACCAGGTGCTCGCACTGGACGTGGGGTGGGTGCCGTCTGGGTAGGTACTCAGCCCCCTTCCTCAGATCCCTCTATGATACCTTGTCTGATGCCTGAAATTCTAAAATTAGATCATCATCCCTCATATGTTTTGAATTTGCCACGTGAATGCCAAATCAGACATATTTTTAGAGATTTTAATAAGAGAAAAAAAATTCTTTCATAAGAGAAAGTAGAAAACAAAATAGAAGGAACTGAAAGACAGACGAGAGGACCAGGTGACTGCAGAGGGAAGCCGATTTCGTCAGAGGCCAGTCCTACTGCAAAGACCAACTACAGTGAGACTTGCTCAAATGCTACTACTGCTTTCTTTAAAAAAAAAAAAGACCAGGCCTAACTTAAAATTTACAACTCTCCCCAAATCCACTGTAAGGCTGAAGTCCCATCAAACAGCCCAAGCTCCAGGGAGTGTCTGTATAAGAGAGGGGCGACGAGCTTGGGTCATCCGGGACAGACGTGGCAGGACACGGGTCAGAGGCCGGCTAATGGGGGGCGGCCTGCTCAGGGCCGACGGCGGGCGGGAGGGGCTGCGAGGACCCTCAGAGGCTCCATCTTCTTTCAGGTTGTATATGACGATCACCGTTCAACCCCACAGAAAAGTGGACCAAGTATCCATGGTGGTCGGGATCCAGGGGAGAGAAGCAGCTTTCCGGTGGGGCAGGGAACTCCCCTTCACCCCCCTCCATCTCTCCATTAGGGAACAAACACTCCACCCTGTGAAGAGGCGCACTTTAGCATCGCTGCCCCTGGGACACGGGTGAGAATTTACTGCGGTGAAGAGACAGAGTGAGCAAGAGGAAAAACACAACTCTACTCCTTAAGGAGGGACAGGGTTGCCAGCTGAGTCCACCACAACAGCTGAGCTGGGGCAGGAGAACAAGAGGGCCGGAGCCCAGAGACCCGAGGACAGGGTGCCCGCAGAAGGCTGGGGCAGGACCAGGACAGAGTGCCATTCCGTAATGCCAGGCGAAGGAGCCCTAAGTGAGAGGCAACAGCAAAATACTGCAGGAGGTGCACCAGGAGAACAGAATGTGTTCAGCACCCTCTCTGAGGCACAGCGCAAAGGAAAGACCTAAAACGGGACTGGGACAAGCGTTGCTCTAACAACCCAACCTGCACTCCAGACGGGAGGTGTCTCTTTAGGAATCGAAGCCTCGGGTGCTCTGATGGTAGTCTTGGCAGCAACACAGCTCTCCAGCCCAGACTGGAAATAGCAAGGCTTCAAGTCTCACATGAAAGGACTTGCCAGGCATACGCGCTATTTGCACTGGTCTTTACCGTCTTATGCAAGATGTCTAGCTCTCAGCAAAAATTACGAGGCATAAAAAAGGCAAGAAAAAAAAAAAAAAACTCAGAAGAGGAAAAGCAATCAGAATCAGTCAGATATGATACAGATGTTAGAACTTTCAGAGAATTTGAAATAATTGATCAATATAGTATGTTAAAAGTTCTGATGAGAATGGTGAGCAACATATAAAACCAAGTGGGAATTTCAGCTCCGAGAAGAAATGATGAAAAAAAAAAAATGAAATGCTACCAATGAAAAACACAGCAATAATCATAGGTAAACAAAACAGAATTCTACGCCCATTGAAAGTAATTTTCAAAGATGAAAGAGAAATACAAACTTTCTTAAAAAAACAAAAACTCACATATGACACTAAAAGCACAATTAATTTAAAAAATGGATAAACTGGGCTTCATCAATATTAAGAAAACTTTGCTCTGAGATAGACACTGTAAAAGAGAACACGATAAGCCACAGACTGGAAAAAAAAGTCTGAAAATCATTTCTGGATTATATTCAGAATATATTAAAAACTACCCAAATTCAACAATAAGAAAGAATACAACCCACTTTAAAAAATGGGCAAAATCTTTGAAGACACTTCACCAAAGACAACTGGAAAGCAAATAGCATACAGAAGAATGCTCAACATCATCAATCATTAGGGAAATGCAAATTAAACCCACAATGAAATACCACTACACACCTGTTAGAATAAATGGTCTAGACACTTTGAAAAACAGTTTGATAGTTTCTGCCAAAGCTAAATATGTACCAAGCTAATGACCCAGCAATTCTAGTATCAAACCCTGCAGAAATGGAAACTTCATTCACATAAAAATCTGTATACGAGTGTTTTATAGCAACTTTATTTACGACTGCCAAATACTGGAAGAAACTCAGATATCATTCAAGTAGTCACTGGACAAGAAGCTATGGCACATTAAGACAATAGACTACTACTCAGCAATAGAAAGGAACTGATTCCCACAGAAACATGGGTAAATCTCATGTGCATTTTGCTAAGTGAAAGAAGCCAAACCCCAAAAGCTACTTATTCTGATTCCTTTCATAGGAGACTCTGGAAAACAGAGAAATATAGGGAGGAAAGGAGATCAGTAGCTGCTAGGAGCTCTTGGGTGGCAGGGAGGAGCACTTATTTACACGTAAGTGGCACAGGGGACTTTTAGGGTGATAGGACTGTTGTACATGGAATGGTGGGGGTGGATACACAATCCTAAAGGAAATCAACCCTGAACACTCGCTGGCAGGACTGATGGAGCTGAAGCTCCAATACTTTGGCCACCTGATGCAAAGGGCTGACTCACTTGGAAAAGACCCTGATGCTGGGAAAGACTGAAGGTGGGAGGAGAAGGGGGCAACAGAGGATGAGATGGTTGGATGGCATGACCGATTCAAGGGACATGAGTTTGAGCAAGCTCTGGAAGACAGTGAAGGACAGGCAAGTCTGGCGTGCTGCAGTCCATGGGTCGAAAAGTCGGACATGCTTAGCACCTGAACAACAACATACACAATTCTACACATTCATCAAAAACCACAGAACTGTACACCATGTAGTGAATTCTATGGTATGTAAATAAAAACATAATTAACCAGGATGTGGGGAAAATTCAAGATGAAATGCAAGCTGAGACTGATGACTTGAGCAAAATAAACCCCACAACCATGACCCAGGCAACCTTGGCAAAGGGGGTTCTGAGCAGATAATATGAAAAAGTGAAGAAAGTCACTCAGTCGTGTCTGACTCTCTGCAACCCCATGAACTGTAGCCGCCAGGCTCCTCTGTCCATGGAATTCTCCAGGCCAGAATACTGGAGTGGGTTGCCATTCTCTTCTCCAGGGGATCTTCCCAACCCTGGGATCCAATCCAGGTCTCTCTCATTGCAGGCGGATTCTTTACCAGCTGAGCCACCATGGAAGCCCAAGAATACTGGAGTGGGCAGCCTATCCCTCTTCTGGTGGATCTTCCCGACTCAGGAATCGAAGTGAGATAATATGGCAAAAGACAAAAAGTACCCACAGACACTGTGTTGTGGTTATAAATCTGTTTTCACAAGTGGGTCAGCATTTCTGGAACTAGTTTACGAGTACACTAGAGTACTCTTGCCCGGAGAATCCCAAGGACGGAGGAGCCTGGTAGGCTGCAGTCCATGGGGTAGCGAAGAGTCAGACACGACTGAGCGACTTCACTTTCACGCACTGGAGAAGGCAATGGCAACCCACTCCAGTGCTCTTGCCTGGAGAATCCCAGGGACGGCGGAGCCTGGTGGGCTGCCGTCTGTGGGTCGCACAGAGTCGGACACGACTGAAGCGACTGAGCAGCAGCAGCAGCAGAGTGGAACAAATAGGTGGACATACTGTAGGTAAGAACCAGGTTTCTCACTGTAGGACAAAGGAAAAAGGAATGGAGCAGGCTAGACAGAATGAACTCTGTGGCGCTGGACGGGAACTAGAATTATCAGTAGGGACTCATGTTCTCATGTGTGTGTGTGTTTGTGTGTACACAGAAATAAATACAGATGTGTGTACATATGATTTACTATACAGACAGATATTTCCTGGTTCTATCCAACAAGAGGGGCTAGAAGCAGGTTAGCAGCCAGAAATGCATCATCTAGTGGCTAGATCTTGGTTCCTAAATACCATTCTCCAATAAAGGGAACCAGGGGTCCCTGGAGAAATGGTCAATTCCAGGGCTGGAACATCTTGAGGTGTCTGAGTAAAGAATTGCTTAAAGAAGAATTAAAAAAAAAAAAAGAAGAAGAAGAAGGAGCATACTGAACAGACCTCAAAGAGCTCTCAAGGCCACTGAGAACTTGAGCTACACAATAAGTAACAGTACTGGATCTGTAACCCAAAGAGTTACGTACACGGCCTTAAGTCCATGTGGAAGTCAATAGAGGAATGGATGGATGAACAAATGGAGAAATGGCAACTTTTCCGTGCAGAAAATTCTAATTTAGAATTAAATTAGAACACCACAGTAATACCACAGGCAAGGTCCATCAATGAATAAACAGAATATCTACAGTTTTAAAGTATCTCCACACATATTTAATATGTATAAAGGGAACAAGAGTTAAGTTTACCGTAGTGAGTCCCGGCAGACATCACCTTGGCCAAGGAATGGAGGCTCACGTGACCCACGAAACACAGTAACATAAGGTACCTGGTATGATGCCCCAAGAGAGCCAGTCACCCTGTGGCACCTCCCCAAGAATGCACAGCCTCAATCCAGCCACGAGCATGTATCAGAAAACCTCAAGTTGAGAAAATTCTATGAATAACTGACAAGGACTCTATAAATGTCAAGGTCATGAAAGACAGGGAAGGCTGGGGGAGCCATGACAGCCGAATGCCGCGTGGGCTCCCGAAGGACAGCCTGGGACAGGAAAGCCCATCGAGGGACAACCAGCGAGTCCTGGTCTTCAGCCGGCTCCTGAGCTGGGGTTGGGTTCTCAGGACCAGCGAGTGTTGTACGGTCACGTAAGATGCTCGAATAGGGGAGGCCAGGTAAAGAGTATACGCTCTGCTAGTTTTTCAACTTCTCTATGAGACCAAAATAACCTTAAAAAAAGAGAAAAAGGCAGCAACCTATTTGCCAGCGCTCCAGGATCTTCATTGCACTCTACTGACACCGAGATTCTGTCTCATTCAGGAAAGCCCGCACAACCCTCATCTCCCTGTTGTCCTTATTATGCTCATTCAGATTTCTCTTCCTGACCAGCAATTTTTTTCTCTCCTCCTACTGTTTCATAGGAAATTATTACTTGAGACAAATTCCAGTATGTCTCTTGTTTAATTTAAAAGCTCAGGAAATTTCTCCAAAATACACCCTAATGCCCCTTCCCCTCCCCACCCCATATATACACACACACTACTCTTCAATCTTGTACCCATTTTTGCAGTTCTCCTTCACTTGCACACACGATGCCTGAATAGCTCTACCCTGGTTCTAGCCAGTGAGACGCCGGGGGAACCCGGGGTTCACTATACACACACAGCACTGCTATCTGATCACAAAGAAAACAAAAACCAACTAAGGACCTGATTGTTTTTTTTCTCAGACAATGATTTAAAAAAAATTAAAAAGCAATTAATTATTTTACAGTTTGGAGCCCACAGCTCAGAAGTGTCAGAACCAAGATTCAAACCCAGGTCCATCTGGCTCCTAAGTTTGTGCTAAACACTCCAGTTCCAATGTCATATGATAAAAACCCAACCACAGAATGATCTGGAAAAAAGGTCAACAATGAATTATAGTCAATAACCTAGCTTCTAAATATGCATGAGGGAGTTGAATGTTTACAGGTACACACATTAAAAGCTTCAAGTGATTATTTTATTATGAAGAGTAGAATGTGTAAAACACAATCCTCAAGGAGAAAGTAAACTAATGATCTTTGAAATATCACAACAAATACACTGTATTTTACAGTATTTTACAGTGAGTATGGAAGTTTAAGAATTAGTTATACTATAAATCTTCAAAATTTTTAATTGTACATATAGATATTAAATTCCAGTGTATGCAATTTACATGAAAGAGTAAAGAAAACAATATGCTTTTTAAAGAGGAAGGACATAAAACTCCTTGGCTCCATTTTAATCTGTCTTTGCTCCAATGACATACTTGAGGATCAAGGTTCACAGGATTAGGGGTAGGAAGACGCGGATGTCTCTAGACCTGGCCTTCTCCCTGGACACAGCCACAGGCCCGCAGCTCATGGAGAACTTCAGAAGAGCTGGGATTCCTTCCTGTAGTTTTCGGTCTCAAAATAAGGACTGGACAGTGTTTATCTCCCTGTGCGCACTGGGCCGTGAAGCTTCTGAAGGGGGAAGACCACCGTCAAAGTTTGGAAACTTGAAAAGGAATTTTGGGTCATTCCATACTTGCTAAACAGGGTAGATATTCCAGAGTAGCAGAAAGAAGATACAGTGGATACCTTAAAGAAGCCTGAGACAAAGGCATCCTTTTAAATACCAATGAAACATGTTAATTATCATATGTGAAATCAATCGCCAGCCCAGGGTTGATGCTCGGGGCTGGTGCACCGAGATGTCCCAGGGGGAGGTAATCGGGAGGGAGGAGGAAGGGGGGTTCTGGAGGGGGAGCATAAGTAAACCCATGGCGGTTTCATGTCATTGTATGGAAAAACCAACACAATAAAGTAAAGAAAATTTTAAAAAATAAATAAATAAATAAATACCCAGAGTGCCAAAACAAAGCCCTGACCTCTGCCCTCTGCATTTGTGCCAAAAAAAAAAAAAAGCCCTTTCATATTACTGCGTTGTCCTCTTAAACCCCAGAGAAGATTGTTCCTATCGACTCAGAAGCTGTGCAGATAGAAGACCCGGAAAGGAAAAGTGACCTGCCCACGACCACAAGTCAGCAAGATCAAGGACACAGGTGTGCTGACTACCCCAGGAGCTACCATTCCTGACTCTGTGACACTGTTCACTTTGCTACAGGCTTGTTGCTGAGCTCAGTAACTATGATGGCACGCTGCACTGACTTCCGAGTGTCTACCAGGGGCTGCCAAGCCCCACGTGGCTCCCCCTGTTCTTTTACATCAAGTTTTATGGGAACACAGCCAGGCCGATTGTTGATTCTGTCTATGGCAACTTTTGGGCCACTCTCTCAGAGGTTAAAGCATCTGCCTGCAAGGCGGGAGACCCGGGTTCAATCCCTGGGTCGGGAAGATCCCCCGGAGAAGGAAATGGCACCCCACTCCAGTACTCTTGCCTGGAGAATCCCATGGACGGAGGAGCCTGGTGGGCTACAGTCCACAGGGTCGCAAAGAGTCGGACACGACTGAGCGACTCCACTTTCACTGAGTTTAGCCGTCAAGCCGGAGACTGTGTGACCCGTGAAGCCTGAACTATCTGTGATCAGGTCTTTCACAGCAGCAGCTTGCCACTAGTTTGCTGTACTGTCCCGTTTAAACCTCACAGCCACCTGTGGCAGACCAGACTCCAAACTCATCTTACGCAAGGAAGTTAAGTGACTTAAATACAGCTGGAAGCCACAATTTAGAAACAGGGTTTTCTTTTTTTTGATTTCAGGGCCACATCACTATTCCAACACGATACACTCTGACAACTCTCCCTTCCGTGGTGTGTACGATGTAGTAGCAATGTGAGTCCCTCCGTCGTGTCCGACTCGCTGCCACCCCACGGGCTGTGGCCTGCCAGGCTCCTCTGTCCGTGGAATTCTGCAGGCAAGAAAACTGGAGTGGGTGGCCATTCCCTTCTCCAGGGGATCTTCCTGACCCCAGGGTTCAAAACCAGGTCTCCTGTACTGCAGGCAGACTCGACCATCTGAGCTACAGGGAATGTAGACTGTAGTATTGCAGTGGGGTGAAAGCTGTAGGTCACCCCTCTGCAACTCCCAGGGACCCAAGAACAGAAGTAAGGAACCCATACCTACTTAATGAATTCATAGATACATGGCTTCCAAAAGTTCTATTTAATTTCCCTCCTTCTGGACACACTCTCGACTCATGATAAAGAAAAATTTCCAGTGCTCAGTGTGATTCTACATATTTGTAATATGAATTCTATTTTCTGAAAATTTAAATTTATGAGGGAAAAAGAAGGTGAGCAGTGCAGCCATGGTGTTTTTCAAAATTAACTCATCAAACCACTTCCCTGAAGATGGATGTATTTCCAAACCCAGGTTCATTCGGTTAGAGGCTCTGGCCTCTCATCGCTGCCCAACAGCGACCCCTGCTGGCCGCGTCAGGGGACCTCCCTCAGGCTGGCTCCCCTGGGAGGTCAGGGGAGCACCTCCTCCATCAAAGTTCTGTTCTTGCAATTTCTCTCTCTCTTTTTTTTTTTACTCATAATTTCTTTGCAATCCAAACAAGGGCAAGCTCGGGGGAAAGTTTTCTAAAGCATGGGTTTTTGTTGAACTGTGTTTTCAAAATAATGGGTTTTTGCTAACCTATGTTTTCATCTTAACTATATAATGGGCCAGGGTTCAGCGTTTGGTAACTTTAGGAAGCAAACCAAAAGGCAGTCCTATCTGTGTTGCTCATTACTGACATGAACACTTCTTTAACTATAGACTCCAAGTCCTATCACGGTTTCATATTGTGTGTGGAAGTTCTTCTTAAAAGGAGTGAAAATAGCTTCTGTAAACATCCCAGTGACAACATACCCTACAGGTAATTTCGTTCGGAAAGAACTTCATCTAGTTCTTCACTAAATTAGTTTTAAGGGTAAATGTGATACAGGTTGTAAGTCCTGTGATCTAACCGCATCTTCTTACACACACCATCCTAAGAACTCATCACCGACAAGAACAGCGTTTCCAGGCGCACTCTGCCCCTCTGAATGGTTCTCCCAGTCTGGCAGTGAAGGGCACATATTAACATTCCTAGCATTGAAGCCCAGCAGTCTGTTGACGAAAACATTCTTTGGATCAGGGCATAAAAAGCAAATAGCCAGCGGCGTGATTTTTTTTTGACACAAAAGGAGAATACAAAAGAAGTATTTACTAAGACCCCGAGAACATGGGGACAAAATTCCTGAGACTACCTAATTCTGCATGGGAAGATTACAGGGAGGCGTGCAGCTGGCTGGAGGGGTGAGCCTTCTCATCAGCACCTACTGTGATTACAGCTTGAGGTGCTAGTTTTAAACTAAGTGGAAACTTGAGATGGCAGATGTCCACATTTTAGTGGCTGCCTTAGATAAGATTATAGCCCCCTCTGCTTAATTCAGAATAAATGGTTCTCGACATCTCTAAGTTCACTCCATTTGAAAAGTGAGAACAAGAATTCATCTGCTGAAGGATGAAATGGGCAGCTGTACACCCCATGTTGCTAAGGGGAGTCGAGTCAGCAGCTCAGGGGTCTTCAGTCCTTCGTCACAACATGCCCACAGTGACCTTCAGTAAGTGCCCCATCAACATTACATTATGCTGGTGTGTGACACCTGGGGTCAAGAGTTGGTACAGGAGAAAACAGGTTCAGGACATTCGAAAAAAGAAAAAGGCCGGGGATAACGCCAGGAGAAGAGATACTGCGGGTAAGTAGAGATAAACCTAGAGTCAATCTCTGATGGAAATAAACACGGCAAGTATAAAGGAATAATGAAATAGGAACATGGAATAAAAAGGCTCGGACTCTTCCCAGAAAACCAGAAGCTGACCAAGACATCACCAAATGGTTCTGATTTTTCAAACAGATATTATAGTGGGATACTCTGTAGCAACACCGGCCTTAAGAGAGCCTCCATTTTTGTTGAATAAGTGAAAGCTCAGAGCCGGTATTTCTTGATAATTATGTGTGCGTCAGAAAAGATCAATTAAATGACCAAGCGCCCCCTGCCCCTCCTTTAATTTTTCCAATAAACCTAAAAACACAATCCTTAGATTTCTGGTTGCTATTCAGCAAACTCTGGCATTTAGAATCAGGTTCTCCCAAATAACATTCTTGTGGATTTTTCCCTTTAAAGTTTATGCCCATTTCCAGATGTCTGGGACTAATCAAGGCTTAAGTATCTGGAGCAAGTTCTCACATCTCCTGTTAGCAGTGGCTGTTAAGCCTTCCGTGACGTTCATCGAGTGTGCTGCCTCTAACAGTCCTTCCTAAAGTGCCCTAGGAGTCCACTTCTGACAGCACTTCCCTGCTGCCCATGTGAAATATGGAGGCGGCTATCAAAACTAGTTAAGAATTTTATTCAGCATCTAGAGAAGAAATAATATCAGAATCTTCATAGTGATCAAGATGATGTGTTAGGGCACCAGTAGGTCCTGAACCTGGCTACTTGTCTTTAATCATTGTGCTCTCTGGTGGCATCTGTAATCTAGCTGCATAATTGAGACATTTCCACTGTGTTTAGGAAAACCTGGGTGGCAAAGGAGATTCTGCTGATAGGAGTTTACTCAGTAATTTCAAATTTGTACTTTCCATCCAGTTGATCAGTAATGTCCCCGGATAAATGCATCTCTGAGGGCCAAATGAAAGGCATCAGAGGAATCACTACCTTCAGCGACACAGGTAAGAAACTGCTGGGGCACCTAACTGCTGGCCAAACCTTGGCATTTTCCTGAATGTTTATGTAGGCATGCAGCAGATGGAAATCCTAGTGTAGTTTCTAGAAGTGCACTGGGCTTAATATCAGAGTTAGATTAAAAGGACGAGAAATGAGATCAGGACACCACAAAAGCGCTGAGGAAGACTGTTCATGGTTAAAGGGAAAGAGATAGCAAGCTATATGTGGAAAGACCCTACATTACACAGGGCAATTTCATCACTTGTTTTCCGGAAAACAAGGAATACATGGTCAGGCAGGAATCTGGTGATGGTGGCTGAAGTCTCAGAAGGAATGGCTGCCAAGAGCCTGCTCCTGAGATTTTCCCGGTGTAGGGTTTCCCGGTGTGATGGGGAAGCTGGGATCCTCCTACGGGAGGTGAGAAAGCAGCGGGGAGAGAAATCCAGCACTTGAGACCACTCTGCCCTGAGCAGCTTCTTGACCTGAGCTTCCCACCAGCAGATGTACACTTCAAGCAGATTAAAATTGGGAGAGCTGAAAATGCTATTCTCCCTCCTATTTTAAGTCAGCCACTACTTCTATTACTAGTGTATGGCTGATAATTTACATTTTTCCTTGGAAAATAAAGTGGATCTTGAAATGAAACACTTTGTAACATGCACCATGATTCCTTACAACATCCTTGTGGCATTGATAAGGGTGAGGTTTTAAACACACGTGGAAACATGAAGGCAGAAACAAATCATAGTCCCAGGCTATTAGACGATCTATTCTGCAGGGAAATGTACCTTGCAGTGCTGCTGAGTCAGAGCAGAAATGAACCCAAAGAGAAATAAAGCTCCCTGATTTAATAAAGGAACAGCAAGACTTCTAAGTGAGTCATTATACATTTATACATACAAAACTGGATGCATGAGGGCAAAGTCTTACTATCCACCCAAACCTGTAAACTCCACCTGGTGGAGGAGGAGGGATGCTGACACCTTCAGGTACTCTGTGTATGAAAACACCCTTCCAGAAAAAGAGTCTTGCTCTGCGGTATTATTACTGTGTTGCCAAATGGGACTGTCCACTTAAAGAAATCATGCTGCTTTCGGTCATTACTGTCTAAATTCCCACTACAAAATACAAACAGCAGGGGCAGAAAGAAAAAACAAACAAAAGCTCGGCAATGAAAATCCCAAGGGGGCATGGGTTAAAGCCCTACTGTTTGTGCTTCCTTGTTTCAAGACTATTTGAGAAAATAATCCAGATTAAAGTCAGCTGTGTGCATGTGCAGAGTCGCTCAGTCGTGTCTGACTCTGATCCCCTGGACTGTAGCCCGCCAGGCTCCTCTGCCCATGGGATTTCCAGGCAAGAATACTGGGTAAATTTCTCCTCCAGATCTTCCCAACCCAGGGACTGAGCCCATGTCTCCTGCATTGGCAGGCGGATTCTTTATCTCTGAGCCACCTGGAAAGCGAAAGTCAGATATATGGTTGTTCAGTCGCTCAGTCGTGTCCAGCTCTTTACAACCGCAGGGACTGCGGCACGCCAGGCCTGCCTGTCCTTCACAAACTCCCAGAGCTTGCTCAGACTCACATCCATTGCGTTGGCAATGCCATCTAACCATCTCGTCCTCTGTCGTCCCCTTCTCCTCCCGCCCTCAATCTTTCCCAGCATCAGGGTCTTTTCCAATGAGCTGGCTCTTCACATCAGGTGGCCAAAGTACTGGAGCTTCAGTTTCAGCATCGGTCCTTCCAGTGAATATTCAGGACTGATTTGCTTTAGGATGGACTGGTTGGATCCTCTTGTAATCCAAGGGACTCTCAAGAGTCTTCTCCAGCACCACAGTTCAAAAGCATCAATTCTTCGACGCTCAGCCTTCTTTATGGTTCAACTCTCACATCCATACATGACCACTGAAAAAACCATAGCTTTGACTAGACGGACCTTTGCCAGCAAAGCAATGTCTCTGCTTTTTAATACGGTGTCTAAGTTGGTCATAGCTTTTCTTCCAAGGAGCAAGCGTCCTTTAATTTCACGGCTGCAGTCACCATCTGCAATGGTTTTGGAGCCCCCCAAAATAAAGTCCGTCACTGTTTCCATTGTTTCCCCGTCTATTTGCCATGAAGTGATGGGACCGGATGCCATGATCTTAGTGTTTTGAATGTTGGGTTTTAAGCCAGCTTTTTCATATATATATGGGACTAAAATGACAGTGACTTTAAATCATTTTAGATGATTAAAAAAAAAAAAAAACCCAACCCCTCCGAATGTCTTGAAGGACCATGCTGGAACTGCCCTGTGCACAGGACTCGACCCCGCAGCTTGCCCAGCACTCACATCTCATCTGCCCCCTTTACACTCTTAACGCCCGCCACCCCTCTCCCTACCTCCGGGGTTTTGCCTACAACTCCCTGGGTCCAAAATCCTTTACCCCACCCCCTCTCATCAATACTTTTTCGAACAAAGTGACATATGGATAAATATATATTTTTTCTATATCCCCTTCCTTTTCTTTCTCCTGGGATACTCCCAGCCATCCCTCTGTTCCCACCAGGCTACCTCTGTCCCCTCCAGATCGCAGCCTCGGAGAGTGGACCCTGGCCAGGCTGGGCTCACTCAACATTCCAGCATCACAGCCACAGGCGAGGAGCCCCCGGGGGCAGTGACTATGCAGGTGCTGGAGAGCAGCTGCCGAGCTAAATACATAAAAGGAATCCATCAGAAAGAGGATAGACTCTTCTCTGGAACCACTGAAAAATGCCACAGATACTTATCAGTCTGGACAGATCATTACTGAGGATGAAGAAATGGAATGATCAGGGCCGCTTAAAATATCCGCTAGTCTTCTGCTCTAATAACCCATAAATAACCAAGTAACAAATGAACGGCCATCACCTCTTTGATAATACCTACGTCAAATACCTATAATGCCGTGGCCAAATCATGTAAACGCTATTCATAAGCAAAGGCATTAAATATTGTATTATGGCTACCATTTTATCGCAGTGAAGGAATTTAATGGAAGATGAATATATATTCAAAAAACAACAATACTGAGTTATTTCCTGACAGACAGAAAAAGGTCACTTTTCCCAGTCATTCATTCAATCCCCAACTATTTACCATCTACGACTTGCTAGTAACAGTCCCAGCAAGTCATAGAGCGGCGAGTGCAAGGAGATCCCTGTCCTTAATCTCTGTTTTCTAGATGAAAGGAACAGATAATACACACATACCTAGTAGTGGTAAGTGCCATACAGAAAAATAAGCAGGTCGGGGGTGTGAGTCATGCTGGCGGTGAGAGGGGCAGGGGCTTTCTTTCTTCGCGGGCGGTTCAGGAAGGCCTCCCGGATGAGGTGACATCTGAGCAGAGCGCTGAGATGACGGCATGCCTTCCAGCACCCGGCGAGGAAGTGGGGGGCGGGCAGAGAGTTCGCAGCGGGCACAGACCCCAGCTCCGAACAAGCCAGGAGGCTGATGGAGGGTTTTAAGAAAAGTAACAACATAGTTTTAAAAAGCCACTTTGGCTGCTGTGTCGAAAGCAGCCTGTGAAGAGACAGGGTTTAACTCCGGAGACCATCAGGGGCTACTGCAAGAAACTTAGAAGACAGGACGGTGGCTCTGACCAGGGCTGGGTGCCAGAGGTGGCCCAAAGCGCTTGGTTTCTGAATGCATTCTGGAGGAGCCGACGGTTTTACTGGTGGATTGGAGGCAAAGGACATCGGACAAGACTTCAAGATTTCAGTGAAACAGCTGAAAGGAGGGGGAGGGGGGGAATCACACAGAAACATGCGTCTTAAGAGGAAAGGGGTCAACCAGGAGTGTGGGGCACATCAGATTCTAGATGTCCATTAGAGCATCCAAGAGGAGATGGTGAGTAGGTAGATGGATGTGCAGGTCTGGAGTAAATACGGAATCATCAGCATACAGATGTTATTTAAAGTCAGAAGACTGGATGAGACTACCTGAGGAGGGGCATAGACAGAAAAGATGGAAGCTTAGAAACCATGGCCCTGGGCACCACGTATAGAAACTGGGGAGATGAGGCGGAGTGAGCAAAGGAGAGTGGAAAAGAATGCCTACTATGTTCTAGGCTGGTGTTAGGCTAGAAAACAGTCTACCCCGCAGACATGCAGCGTCACACTGTTGGCCTCTGGGCTTCCCTCTCTAAAAACACAGTCATCTGAAGAATCGCTCACTGTCATCAGTCTGACAGCAAGAAACTATGTCCCAAAGAACTGTAAGGTCCAACCTTAGGATAGGAATCAAGAAAACATAAGTAAAGCAGCAAGCCGTCATCCATCAACTTGGTCCCAAATTAAAATTCGTACAGTTGTCAGGGATAGTTAAGGATGTGCAAAAATACAAACTGTTCTATAGAAAAATTTAAAATTATAAAGCAAAATTAATTTTCTAGGTATCTACATATAAGGTGATAGTGTCTACGCAAATTTGGAATACAGACTTAAAACCCACATGTTATGTGTGGATATGTACATGTATAGTAAATGAACTGAAAAAAAATCCCTAAGTGTGGTTACTGTTTGCCTCTGGGGAGAGTGACATGCAAGGGTAAGTAAGGGACATTGCACCTAATGTGATCTTTATTTAGCTGGCTTCCCCCCACCCTAAAAATACACTGAATTTAAGAGAAAGACTTAAAGCAAATGAAAGAAAATATAACCACTAACTCTGGTGTGAATACATGAGTACATATAATAAAACTCTTCGTAATCTCAACTGTATTAAAAAAAAATCTCAAAATATTTTTTAGAAGGACAAAAGATAACAATAAAGGAAAAGCAAGACCATTTGTTTCAAACAACAAATACTGACGATTTATTGCCTTCATTGCAAGCCTACAATAAAGCAAAAGCGAAGGAATATGTTTTGTTGGCATTTTATAAAGAAACATGAGGTCTCTGGTATGAAGAGCAGTTGGCAAAATCCACCAAAGTGCTAAAATTTACTATTCGATAAAAGCCATGAAAAAAAAAACTTGAAGCAAAAACAACAATACAGTATATTAACACATATATATGGAATTTAGAAAGATGGTAACGAGAACCCAACATGCGAGACAGCAAAAGGAACGCAGATGTATAGAATAGACTCGTGGACTCTGTGGATGAGGGCAAGGGTGGGATGATATGGGAGAATGGCATTGAAACATGTTAATTATCATATGTCTAATCAATCGGCAGCCCAGGATTGATGCTCGGGGCTGGTGCAGCGAGATTTCCCCGGTGGGGAGGGAGGAGGGAGGGAGGAGGGAGGGAGGAGGGAGGGGGGTTCTGGAGGGGGAGCATATGTAAACCCATGGTGATATCATGGCATTGTATGGCAAAAACAATAAAAAAAAAAAAGAAAAAAGAAAAAAAACTGAAAGTATTACCAATACAGTAATTTAAAAACAAAAAAACGCACATCCAGAAAAACAGGTAAAGCTACCTAGAGTTTTATCAGAGGATCTCAACTGAATTGGGAATTAGGCCATTAAGTTTGAGTTGTAACCTAAAACCTGCTTCCAGTGCTTCTGGAATGGGGTGAGAAATGACAAAAATGAATGGGAGATAATGTAAGATCATCACCAGTCAGCCAATCAGAATGATGCTGATAATTCATGAAAGAAAATGAAAGTGAAGTCGCTCAGTTGTGTCCGACTCTTTGCAACCCCATGGACTGCAGCCCACCAGGCTCCTCTGTCCATAGGATTTTCCAGGCAAGAGTTCTGGAGTGGGATGCCATTGCCTTCTCCAGGGGATCTTCCCGACCCAGGGATCAAACCCAGGTCTCTCATGTTGTAGGCAGACGCTTTACTGTCTGAGCCACCACGGAAGTGATAATTCATGAATACTGCACTTAATTTGTCTATGGAAATCTGGGATATAAACACAAGCTTCCCTCGACAATTCAGTAGATTCTACAGACAATTATTTAATGTTGTAAGACTCATCTTCTTGAAAAAGTAAAACACTTAAGAGTATACATTATAATAATAATGCCTTTAACATTTATACCTTTTTCAGAAATCAGTGTTTCATGTTCCAGCCCTTACGTTGAGTTTTTTTCTAGTCTGTGGATAATAGATGTACTCACTGAAACCCTCCTTCATTTTTCCAGCTTTTTAGTCCTGAATTGCTCAGTGTAATGGCAATAAAGCAAATAAATAACGACAAGAGGTTTTTTTCACTTAAATACTTATGGTAGTTAATTTATTGCAAGATTACAAAGAGCAGAAGATATATCAGACTATTTCTATTAGAAATAAATTATAGGTATATTAATTTTATTAAATGGGTGTCTTTAAACAAAGACATCAACACAGAATTCAATTCCTAGCCATTCAAAAATCAGTTTTAATATGTCTGTTCCTAGGACAAAAAAGTTACACATATGTTAATTTGACATATTACTTTTAAACCCTGATACTGCCATTCCCAATATGTATCAGAGTATCGAAGTGTCTATAAAACACTAAGAACCTCCTTTTTGTCCTAAGTTTGTTATGATTATCTTTTCTTCTTCTAAGAACACATTCATCTATTGCCAATAATAAAATTTAAGGCAATCCTTTCCTTATGCTTAAAATACTAAATCATGTCAACTGTAGCACTTGAGATATGAGTCACTTCTCTTGAATATTTACAAACAAATTCAGGCTGGTTCATCTAGTGTGTTAATTGTTGTCAGGTGGAATGAACAGCATCTGCTTTTTTCACCTATGTTTTCAAAGATGTCTCACCATTTCCTCTTTGGAAATTTTTTCTACATCAAACTAGTACATACTAATTAAAACATAGCAAGCAGGTAAATGTTTAATTTAGGGTATTTTTCAAAAAAGCAATAGGACAACTTAAAAAAAAAAACAGAAACAAAACCACACGTATCTCTTTTGTTGCTAAATTCTTGGGTTAAAACAAAAAGTCTTACAAAAATAAAATTCTAGATTAGTCAGAACAGATGAACAGGTTTATTTCTCCTCAAGACTGGTTAGAGATAAATACTTCTAGTTGTTGAGCTAACATTGTTAAGAAAACAACCAGCCAACCTTTTCAAGATAATAAACGATTCAGGGAAGCAAACAAATACTTTATGCCACAAATATTTCCAGAGCAGCTGCCGTGAGCAAGGCGCTGCACTAACTGTGGGTGGCCGCAAGTGTTACCCGGGCATGAATTCTACTCATGACACGCTTGAGAATCTCAGCGAGGAGGTGAGCGACGAAGCATGTACATAATAATAAAAACATGGCAGAAAGGGATTCATTACTTTCATGGAGCAAATGCTAGAACATTACAGGTGTCGAGAAAAGGGAACACTTGCTTTCCACGAGTGCTGTGGCAAGGGAAAAATCAGAGAAGGCTTCGTGACAGTGGTGGATTTGAGCTGGATCTTGGAGGAAAAGTAAGATTTCGACCGGGTGCAGACGGGGAGCTGCGTTTCTGCGGGGACCAAGGGCGGGGCCTTCAGGGAGAAGGGTACAGGCAGAGAGCCGGATCCGCATCACGGAAGCAGGAGGCTCAAGTGGTTGGGGCAGGTGAAAGAGAGAGAGAGATGAGGGATACAGGTGAAGAAGCGGGTAGGCGTCAGACTAGGAAGGATCTGGAGGAACTACTTGGAGGTCAAGTGGCGCATACTGTACTTGGTAGGCAAATGGAAACTCATGGAAGATGCAGAGCAGAGGGACAGTATGATCAGACACATGCTTCAGGAAGATTAACTTAATATCAGTAGGGATAGATGTTAAAGGAAGGAAGACAAAGTAAAGATGGGGAACTGATTAGGAGTCTATCACATAGGATAAATAAGAGGCAATGAAAATAGGGACTGAGCAGAGTCAGTGGGGACGGAAAGAAGAGTATGGATGCAAAAAAAAAAAAAACAGAGTACACTGTAAATAGCATTTATGAAAAATATGGAACAAAGCCTTACCTGATTCTTCTGTATCTTGTTCATCTATTAAACCTACTGAGACGCCTAAATCCACACATTTCTTGCTATGTGTCTTGGACTTCATGTGTTTTGTCAGATTTCCTTAAGGGAAAAGAATGTTTACTGAGCTTACATAGTATTATTTTGCTATTGCATTTGTCAATACTGGCAAATTCCATTCCTATTTCAAGTGAAAGTACAGACTGTGGTTACACAATTTCAATGACTAAAATTTGTTCAAATGAAAATACTGGCATCTGTATGTTGTAATAACCCTGTTATTAAGTAATAATCTCTCTTTCAGAGAGGTCTATTATTCAGATTATTACTTAATTATTATTAAGCAATAATCTCCTCTACTCTGATGATGTCTACCTTTGCCTTACGGTTTCTATTCTCTAGTCCTTGTTTATTTCGTAGAGCATTTTATACACACTCAAAGTCCCTTTCAGATTGCACTGTGACCTTTGGTTTCTGAATTCTCCCCAGGCTGTGTCTGCTGGCTTTCCCTCATAGTATTTTATTTCCTTGTACCCTTCTTAGTTTTTATTGTAAACTTATCTTGAACAAGATGATTCTGCAAGGAGTTATAAGTACCCTGGGCTGTAGACACATCTCTACATGTCGGTCTTCCAGTTACCTATGCCTGAGGCTTGAACAGCTTCATTCCACTAATTCTGGATGAATCTGGGCATCTTTTTGGCATGGTAAAGGTATAGGGATTTGTTTCTCAGCAGGGAGCTTTTCCCCTACATGATCCAGACACTGGACGGGTGAGCCAGGCTTCTTTCAGAGGCCTCAGATTCCATTCTAGGACCAGTACGAATCCCCAGGTCTGTGGGCCTATATCTGGCTTGACTTTTTTTCCCCCCATATCTGTTCACCATGCTAGTGTGGAGTTTCTTTTTTATTTCTGTTATCTGAGTATCCGTCTTTCTAAATTTCAAGCTTGGCTATCTATTCAAAACTATAGTTAGTTGTCTTATTATAAATAGTATTTCTGTGTGTTTGGAACAAGAGAAAGAATTTCCTGCATTAATTTCACTTCACCCTTCTGACTAAGTCCCCTAACCCTAAAGGTGTTTTTCCTCTGGCAGCTAATGTATTGACCCCTGTAAGCATCACCAGGTCACACTGGGAACCACTGGGCATGCTGGCCCCAAGTGATCCTTGATACAGGGAGAGAATTCAGATTCTCTAGAGGATAACAAGCAGCTTGAGGAGATAATGCCAAACACACCCAAAACTGCCAAGAAGGGGAAAATCACCTGTTTTGAAAAGAAACAAAAACCTAAATGCTGGGTTTGGTGAGCGAGGGCAGATCAGTATCTGAGACTAAACCTTTAGAAGAGCTAAACATGTCTGAACCACTGGTCCAGACTTGGAGCCAAATCTTGTGGTAGCCAGGAGAGCAGCGAAACTGCAATATTTATGGAACTTCAACTCCACTAAAAATTCACTAAGCTGGTGGATCTGGTCACACCTGTTTAGGCCAATTCTTACACTAGTTAGCATGCACAGCATGCCAGAGCTCGGGGCTTAAGGGGTTCAAGTGAAAGAGGAGGCCTGGACCGGATACTAAGATCCAGCAAACCCTGAGCTCTGTGATTCTAGAGATAATGTCCAGCTTAAATGACTTGGCCATGTCTGACATTTATTTTAAAATAAAGCATGAAGCAAATATGGCGACGTGTTAACAAGTGTTAAAAGATGATGGGTATCTTGGTGCTCCTTATACAAATATTTACTTTTCTGTACACGTCAAGATTTTCATATGAAAGGTTATGACTACTTTTCCCATCTTATTGTGGCTGAAATTTCCATTTACAAGTCAAAACACTTTCTAGTATGATGACAATATTACAAACCATATTATAAGGCCCACTAATAGTTCTTTCAAAACGCTCTTGTTCCCTAAATAGATAGTCATAGAGGTCATTTGTTTTCTAAGAGGTAGATGTATAATTGTGAGGAGGCAAATTTGGGACTATAAGTTTTTAATAAGCATATTTTCTCACAACTTGAGCTATTACTTATTATTAACCAACTTTGTAAATAATTTAAAATTAAGCAATTTGCATTTCATATGCAGAACATGCATATTAAAATGCAAATATCCTCTAGCAATGCCGTAAACTTGGCGCATTAATTTAACACATACACTTTTCAACAGATAAAATAAACATTAATCTAAATCCTCTGAAAAGCAGGAAAGCTTTTGTTTCTGGGTTCCTATAGCTATATAAAGAGAGAGCCCAACTTTCTGTGATATATATGGGCCTAAATCCTGCACAGATACAAGCTCAATGTGTATTTTCTGCTGACTGACCTTTAAAGTAGAATAATGAAGACAAATCAATTAAAACTGTTTTGAAAATGCATTCATAAAATAAACTGAGAGGACAAATGATGAAGCACAGACTTATAAGCAGGACCATCAGAAGCATCGACTTCTGGGAGGACTGAGGAATGCTCTCTTTGCACACTCCTATTTATAGGGCATGGCATCGCATCACTATTACTTTCTGTTAATAATCAGACACATCCAATAAGAAATAGAGGTGAACTGCCTGGGAAAACCCAATCAATCAGAGTAGGGTAAAATCTGCAGTCTCATCAAAAAACAAGTATTATCTAGCTGCCTTTAAAAGGTATTATGGAATCTGTTCCACATACAGTTACAAAGGGTAGACTTCTGCAAGGAAGCTGACCACAGAAAAGAGAACTGCCCTGAGGAGAAGAAGGAAATAGTCAATTTCTGACATTTTCTTCACCAGTCTCCTTAGCTCGGGAAGCTTTCTTTAAATAAGTATTTATCACATAATTCCAATGAACAATCTGACAAAATGGAAACTCATATGTGTGGCATGTTCGAGAAATGAAAGACAGGAAGACTGCTAATGTGCACTGCACACCCTTCACAGATCACAAGGCCCCGTCCACCATTCAATAGATATTTATCTAAAATTCTACATGATGTTGGTTTGAGTTACCTCACGAGGATTAATACTTGATGAGTCATGAAATTTTTCTTTACCAAGAAATCTCTGTGGTTCCATTTGGTTTTCCACATCTACGTTTTCCTTCCTTTCTTGCCCTTATAAATATGCCTTTAAAATATCCTGTTTCCCTTCCCTCCTTCTACCGAGAAACACCCATTTCACATTATACCTTGGTCCTCTTTTATCTGGTAACATCACTCTGTACTTGGTCATCTTTTATTTGTAAATACTGGCCTGTTGCTGATCTCCTGGTCTCACGTTTGAAATTATTTAACAGACGAGTGTTCCTTAATCATTAGGATTAAAACCAGTGTAAAAGCCATGAGTTGGGTTAAAAGATCAAAGCACTTAATTCTATCAAAGCCTTCCCACAAGATCAGGAAAATCATCCTGAAATGCACTCTCCATTTCTAGAAATAACTCCTCTATACACCACAATACAAGAAAGACAGAATCACGGTTGCTCCCAACTCATGATTTGTTGAAACTTTAGAAATATTCAAGGCTATCTGGATCACGGTTATGTTTTCCCCCCAACACTCCTGTTTCAGGTATTACTGGCATTTAAGGAGAGCTGATTAGAAGCTACTTAGTTGCTATAACTCTCCTTAAATGCCAATAAACAGTAGCAAAAAAGGTAATAAACTTTGCTGAAGAATTGATCACTCTTTAAAACAAAAACCTCAAAGTCAACCAATTTAATAAGAAAAAAGCAAATGCTAACTAAAAGGGATAAAAATAAAGTAGTTCTGTGAAAAAGTTACTGAATAAATATTTTTCATAGATTTTGTCTTTTCAGACAAATAATTTTATGATCACACTGCCTTGTATTTGAGAGTCTTATTTTTATAAAGGGTGGTATATGAAATTGAAGCCTCAAGCAACTAATTTTTATACAATAATTCATAAACAGGGAACCTAATGGAGAAAGCAAACATTTTACAATAGTGCATTCATTATATGTAACAGGAAATTTGCAGAAGGTAAAACTACCTTAACTATAATAAAGCCTTACAATTTAAATTAAAACATATAAAGGGTACAGAAATGATACTAAATGTAACTTTAATTACTAGTTCTGAGTTCTATAAACATTAAACAGTATAAAAGAAAACTTTTGAAACTGAAATTCAACAGAATTGGGCTAAAACAAATGTTTTATGGAAAAAGTAAGAAATGGCTATGCATGACTAAAATTAGATAATAAAACATGAATGTAATCAGTATAATTTTACTGTACTTATTAATTTTTGTCTCTAATCTTTTAGCACTGAAATGCATTTACTTGTGTATCACAAAAATTTCATTTTCTTCTTTAGCCCCAAAATAAGTAATTTTGAAAATGTGTTAGTCATCACGTTATGCAACTATAATTTGGGGAGTAAAAGAAAAAAGGGCAGTTGCTCCTTTTCAAATGTCATGTTTATTACATATACTCTAAAAGTCTGTAATTAAAATCTGAGGCCTAGAAATATGTAAAGAAACGAAAACATGATGCTAACAAGGTATAATTTATATTAGTCTATTTAAAGTACTGCATCGTTGGCCAAAGAATATGTAAAGCTGGGTCTCAGCTCTACTGACTCAATGCACGTAATAAAGGACCGTGAAGCAAAGCCATCTCATACCTTTAGTCTTAAAGGAGAAGTTACAGTAAGCACAGTGGTAGGGGCGGACGTCTGTATGGGTTCGGATGTGTTTCTTTAACATACTAGGTTTCTTACAGCGGATTCCACATTCTTCGCAAATGTACTTCCCTCTTCCCCTGCCTCGGACATATACATACTCTTCATTTGATTTATATCTAATTTAAAGAAAAAAAAATGAATAAAGCAGTTGGATACTATGTCTTGGAGAAAATACTGATGATTAAAATTTGACCTAAAAAATATAACAAGGCACAGTTTTTACACTCAATCAATATAAATGTGGTGCACGTACAAGTAACAGAATATTCCAGCTTTTCACAGCAACACAATATTCTAATAGCTAATTCAATTCAAGCAACTTTATTCAATATCAGGTTTAATTTTAAAATGGTTCCTCTAAGTCACTTGTATAAAAGTTTTGTTATTGTTAAATTCAGTTACAACTATAAGTACTAAAATATTTCTGAACTTCATTTTAACTACAATTGGCTGTTAAGATTTTTCTCACAATCAAATTCACAAAAGATATCAAATAGGCAATTAATTCATCTCTCTTGGCAGATTTTTCCAGGCCACTCCTTATTATGAATCAATGTGAAACCCAGGGTTCACTCTGAAAATTTAGTGTTCAGCTGCCTCCTAGAACCTATAATGTTTCCTCAATAGTTATCATTTTCTTGATCAAAATGGAGTTATTTAACATAATACCTAACATATATTTTGCCATGAAGATTCTGTTAAGCCAAGAAACTCTGCAACATTTATATAAAATTGGCACTAGTAAGTCTTCATTCACATGAAAGCAAATGTACATTTAAAAAGTAAGTTTAAATGTACATTTAAGAAGTAAAATTTGTACTTGCCCTCCATCAAATATTTTAATTCTTCTTGGTTCACTTTTGATTAAGGAATTTTCTTTATCTTGCTCACTGTTAATTTCAGAGGCATCTTTACTGCTGAATTCAACTACTGTGGACTTTTGATTACCTAATGCTCTCTGAAAGGGAAAAACAAAAAAAAGAGAGACACTAATTTAATAAAGCTGAAAACACAAACATGCTGATGTTTCACTTGGAAATTAAAACACGGAAGAGTACAGTGCATAAGGTTAGCTTAATGGAAGGATGTAACAGCTTTAAAGGTCATTGTTTTCTCTCCTTTATCTGTCGGAATCACAGTGAACTGATAAATCTTATTGGACTTTAAAATTCCACCACATTCCAGTGACACCCCCAAATAATGACTCTACAACTCCCCACCCTGGTATTCAATGAACTTAACAGGAATTTAAAAAATAAACTAAATATTGTTCTTATAGCTAACTGACCACTCATATTACACCCTAAGCATACCTGTTAAAGAGTTTACTCTTTAAAGATGGAAAAGAGCTAGCTACCCCTTATGGCATAATGTCTCACACCCTGAAAAAGACGAGGAACTCCCTGCCAGTGTCAATGCGCTGTGAAGTTAAAGCAGAAGCCCTGTTTCCCAATATTCTAGCCTCCCCTTCCCCATCATTTTAAACCATAATTAGATTTCTTCTCTCTAGCCTCTCCAAAGTTCCTGAATACTGATGACTGTGAATTATACATCACAGGTCAAAAGTTAGGTCTTGGCCTCATACTACTTGAATCTCTAGAAAAAAAATGTACTGAACAGGAGAATGATGAACAGCGTGTGCTTTCCCCGCTGAAACACTGTAGCGACACCATCTCATGATTTTATACAGCTGCACTGTTCAGAACCCCTTATGTCACTCCCCAGGCCACTCTGCTCTCAAAGGTCCCTGGGAGGCGGGCAGCACTGGTGGATCACGTCCCGGGGAGGCAAGGCCCTTGTCCAAGGTCAAGTGTTAATGGCAAGGGCACCAACTCCAGTCCTTTAGCCAAACCCAAAATAAGGCCCAACTTTTCTGATCTAGGGCCTCTCGATTCCAGCCTCCCCTACAAGCTTCCTCCTAGAATCACACCACCAAGCAGACAGCTATCAGATTGCGATGACATAGTAAAAGTTAAGTGATGAGGGGGTGTGTGTACCAAGGACAGAGGGCCAGCGTGGCCTCACCAAGAACCCCCTGGGGAAGGCCCCGTCCTTACAAAGGCAAGGGTAAGAAGAGCAGCAGGCCCGAGTGTCTCAAAAAGGTGGTGTGAAGAGGTAATGACACGGAGCCTGCCAAGTACAAATGCAGCTGTCTCCGCCTTTCCTGGCAAACACACCCGGTTTCCCTGCAATCTGGAATCTATATATGCACACCATTCCTTGACTTTGTACCTTTAACAGTAGTAATCCTATTTCTTACCTTCTTCTCAATACCAAAATCCTCATTTCTCTTTTGCTCCCATTCTTGCTATCAAATCTCATTCCCGTTCACCAATGAGCTACATGCCAAAAGCTTTACTATTTTCTTAGTCTACATGCTTAACCACTCCATCCATTATATGCTGTTGACACCTCGTTTCTCTTAGCACATCTTTTCTTTTCCATTTTGAATTATAAATGTGCCCACATTTGGGTAGCCAGTAGCCAGTCCCCGATGGCCACCAGTCCATAGAGCTCAGGCCTCAGGGACACCAGACCGTTCGGTCCTGACACCACGCTAGTTTTCTTCTTTGTCTGCCTCTTGGGTCGAACAACGATTCTCCTTGAAATATCTTCTTCCTCGCCCTGTGTGATACCACTTTCTCCTAGCTCCCCTCCTTTTGAAATTCTCTTTCAGTTCCAATGGGAATTTTCTTCATTCATTTAACCCTTTAAATAGTAGGGATCTTGGGGTCCCTCCCAGGCCCCTCTCTCTTCTTTACCCTCTTTCTGGGTGACCTCATTAATTGCATCTATGCACTGGAGGCTCTCTATACCTTCCACCTGGAACTCTTTCCCAGCTCCAAATCTGGGTGTGCACTTCCCAAGGCATTTCTACCAAGCACTCGGCACTGAAGGAGAGCTAGTTTCCCTAGGTGCTTCAGGAACATAAATACGTGAAGCTCTGTTTAAATTCTCGTGCTCAAGTCTCATTTTCCATCTGATTTAGTAGACGTGGAGGCTGAGCATCTGAAAACTAAATCCTGAGTGGTCTGGATGCACCCTCCTCCACTGAGAAAGTATCAATGGCTCTCTACCACCCTGTGTATTCCTTTGGTCTTTATTTACATTTCCAACTTCAAACTAGGTCAATGTCTCAAACTTGCAACACCTACTGGCCATGCTGGACTCCTCAGGGGTCTTTAAATGAACCAAGTTCTTTTTCACTTCCACCTCATTTGCAGACTATTAAAATTTCTCATTCCGGTTTGCTTGAAACAAAAAAAAATTCTACTTTTTTTCTTCCTGAAAGATTCAGCTAATGTATCACCACTCTTGGAATACCTTCTTTATATTCCTCGAGTTACCTGGCAGTGTTAGAGACTTTTTTCTTTTAAAGTCGTATACACTTCTATTGTAATACTGATGCTGTGATTATTATCTTATTGATAAATATTTATGAACCTGTATAACCTGTACAAATCAAGAACTTAACCTATAATTCTGAATGTCCAGAGTCCAATCTAATACTCTTATGTATTTATTCTTAATCATTTAAATGATTTCCTCATTTTATAAACCCAACAACTCTAATAAGATTTATTTCACAAATAACCCAAATTTAATATTTTTATGACTTTACAGTACAGATCTTGACCAAATCAACTTAATTATCAAGGGTACAGTTATTTTGTGAAACTTTTCTCTAGTAGTAAGATGATTCTCATAGCTAGATTGGACGAGATATGCATGGTGAGCAGAGCGTGGTCAGATTTGCATAAAGCAAGGATTAATGGCTCTCTGCTTCTATTTTAAAATGTAACAGAACAATCTTCAATATTCACACCTCTGTTCCCCTTCATTAGCAGAGACAAAGCATAAATGTAGTCTTCTGTCACCTAACAAGAAAAATAAATCCTTAGTATAAGAGAAAGTAAAAATATGATTATATGTACCGTTAAGACTTAAATTTCCGCCAATAGAAAAGAAGTGCTCAAGGCAGGTTATCATTTTCAAAATGCTTCAAGACAGAATCACTTAAGGGACTCTGGGTAATCTTGATCAATACAGCTCCCTGGGTAAACATCACTTTCCTTCAAGTAACCCTACACTTAGCACAACTTGTCATTCAAAATTAAAACACAACCTCCAACTGAAATGTCTGCAGGCATCCAGACAGGTGGAAACTAACTTGCACAGACTATTTCTGAAGACAAAGGATATTTCAAGTACCTTGCTTAAGTTGCTTTTCCACTTGCTTGAATAGACCAGTAAGTCTGACTTGAAATGCGTGGTCATCGCCTGACAGTAGAGAGATTTTCCGGTCTTCTGTTTGGAGTTCAGGAGAGAGAGCGCCACTTTGGTGGGCAGGCCGAGCGGGTTGGGATCGCCGGCGCTCTCGGGCCAGGCGGCGTAGGCCGAGGTCTTCGGGTCCTTCTGCGGCAGGTGCAGCGCCTTCTGTCTCAGCAGGTAGCACCACGTGAAGCTGGTGGCTGTCTTCAGGCTGGGGAAGGACGTGGACGGCTGCGTGTCGCCCGCCCCACCCGGGGAAGGAGCTGTGGCCGCAGGCTGACTCTGTTCCTGGACGTTCGCTTTGTTGCCTGGACTTTTAATCCCTGGAGACTTCCTTTCTTGGTGGTTGTCTATGGATTCCAAAGGAGAAATGTGAGTTTGCTCTGCAGGCACAGCTGGGTTTCGAACTGTCGGCATTAGCAATGAGGCTGACGGGACGCTTTCAAATTCCTGCCGTTCTTTTACGGGTTCTCTAGCCACAGACGTGCAGTGTCCTGATGACAAGTTATCGGCTGGTGATGCATCAGTCAAGTGAAGCGCCTCGGAACTGACTTCGGGGTGAGGAAAAACATCCTGCTCCACAGTCACAGCCTCAAGGGGCTCCGTGGTACACACCTGCCTCACCAGCACAGGCTTCTTCTGTTTGCTGCCGTCAGGAGCTCTTGAACCCCCTGCTTCCAGTGGCCTCGTGTCTGTCGCGCAGACAGCGCCGTTTTCATCCTTGGCTCGCTTCTGGTGCTTTTCCATGGCGATGTCTAAGCTGTTTGCTGGGGAGAGCATCCTTTTACTGGAAGCTGAAGATTCTTGTTGTGGGGAAAGCCTCCCGACAGACATCTTCGGCGTCGCAGGCGAGGATTCTGAAGGAGGTGGGTTTTGGCCTATCTCTGAAAAGACAGGTTGGCGGACAAGCTCTCCCTCTGGGTTTGGCAAAACATTTCGGGGATCATTTTGCGGTTTTGGTATGGAATTTTGTTCTTCGCTGACTGGCACTGTGCTATGATTAGCCTGGCAAATCGGCTGACTGGAGAGATCCTGGGTCACCAGGATTTGTGGCAGAGGTGTGACGGCGGCGAAACAGTACGCAGGGACCTGAGTCTGCAGGTGTGTGGACAGCATCAAGGACGTGGGCACCTTTGGCACCTGAGCGCCGAGAGCCCCAGCCTTCACCGGTGGCAGAGGGCATGAGTTAGATGTGGCTTCTGCTAATTTGGCTGGTAATGTCAGTGAGGCCGCATGAGGGGCAGCCCCAGCTGGATCTGAAAGAACCTGCTTTGTTGGCGGAGGTTGCACAGGATTAGAAACGCAAGGCTGGCTAGAGGGGACGGCCGGACACTGGAGCTGGTACTTGGGAGCAAAGCAATCCTCACTTTTAGAAGGTAGACGTCCTCCGGGGCTTGCATCTGGTTTGACACTCGGCGAGGAAGACACCCGCGGGGACATCTGTGTGTCCGGGTGGCTAAGGGGCACGTGGATTTGATTCAACAAGTGGATGCCGAGAAGCTGTTGAACGGGAAAGAGGTTTGGAGAGTGGGAGCTTATGGTTTCTGCTCGCACATCCTTCACTGGAGTCTGGGACTGCAAAGTATTTGCAGGAAACTCAGCTGAAACTGTGTGAGTGAGTTGAGGCCCCTGCAATGGCACTGTGTTCACAGCAGGACAGGCGATGGTCTGGAAGGACAATGGGTTCCCGGGAGCCAGCTGATTCTCTGGGGTGATGTTTAAAGAGATCTGCCGTATCAGTGGGCCCCTCCGTCTTTCCAAGAGGGGCACGTGCCCGGCGACCCCCACGCTGGAAGGGGATGTCGCAGGATGCAATTCAGCCGGCGGTGCCTTCTGAGACGGGACGATGCTTCCACAGTCGAATGACTTGCTCCTGAAATCGGACACCTCCATGGACGTCTGCAGGCAGTGAATCTGTTCCGACGCGGCCCGGCGCATCTCCCGGAGACCCCCCGGAACATTCAGGGTGTTAGAGCCAGCGGGAATCAGGAGGAAGTCCGCTTTGTGCAGAAAGTCGATTTTGGGGGAGGCCTCGGTCTTAGAAACATCCTCCACGTCTAAGGAGGCGGAGAAACTCGAAGTGTGTGATAAACTACTGTCCCTGCTGAGACTCCGAGAGAGTGTGGAGTCGAAACTTGACTCGGCCGAAGAGTGCTCCATCTCGGCCAGGCGCAGCCTCTTCTTCTTGGGCGGCAGTTTCTCCGTCGGCAGCTTGGACAAGGTTTCGCTCCGCTGAGGCCAACTGAACTTCTCCGACTTCTCGGCATCGTGGCCTTGGCCTTCCAGGTCCCGATCTGGCTCTTCGGTGACCAGGATTTCTGGGACTTGGATGCTGTGCTGCCGAACAAGTCTGGAGGGCTGTCCGAGCACATGCCGCTCACCTGAGATCTTTCTGGAACTGTCCTGAAGTTCCCCTCTCAGAGCATCGGACAGTGTGGGCTGGTGGGGCTGTGATGTGTGCCGGGGAGGGCGGCCTTCCTCTTGGGAAGTTCCTCTGACACTCAGAGACCCTGGCTTGCCCGTTCTCAGCTCCTGGAAAGGCACAGGGGACGAGCCTTCGCCAGCTTCGAGCTTGTCAAAGGCCCCGGGCCTGCTGAGCGAGTTTGTGTGCTGGATGACCGAGATGCCAGCCCCGTGTCTCTTGGGCTCCACCCTGTCCTGGGCAGCCGAGCTCATCGGCTCTTCCAGGACAGACGATGGCTTTGGGTTCCGGGGCTGGTCGGAGCCTCTGGCCCCGAGCTGAATCTGGGGGGTCTGACGCTGGAGGTTTCGAGGCTGCAGCTCGCCAGGTACGGCAAGGTTCTGCTGGGACAGACTGGGAGCCGGGCCCAGCGCGCTCTGAGACCCGGAGCCCTCGGAGCTTTTCGGAGGTGCTCCACTCTCGTTCTGCTGAAGTTCGTCGTCATCTCCGACGCTTTTCATTTTCCTCCTTTTCCGGATCTGGGGCGTCTGTTCCCAGACCCCGGTGGCCCCGGCGACCCTGTAGTGCAGGATGGGAGGTTGTGCCGCACCGGGCACCAGGCTGTGCTCGGGGTCCCGCGCAGCAACCTTGGTTTTTGGTCCGTGCAACTCTGAACAGTAAAATTTCTTATGGTTTTCGAAATTTTCCAGCTTCCGATACCTGTTTCTACAGGTCTCGCACTCAAACATGGTCCCTCTCCCTTGGTGAGACTTCTTCTTTTCCAAGTGTGAGCCTGGGACCGGGGGCTTGCTCCTCGGGGCTGCGGTCTCCCTGGCGGGGCTGCCTCCAGGATGGCTCTCGTCCCAGGGCTGTCCGGCCCCGAGAACGTGGTTTTCGCTCGCTGAGGAGTCTTCCACGGCTGCTTGTCTCACCAGGGGGCGGGGATGTCCACTCTGAGTCACAGAAGGATTAGGTCCTGGTACAAAGACATCATCGTAGAAAGCGCCAATTTTGTCATCAAAGGACTGACTTCCTCTCAGCGGATGCGGGGCAGGGATGATGCTGGTGGGCACCGCGGAGTACCCGGTGGTGGGCATGGAATTACTCCTGGTGATGGGCAGGCAGTCGAGGGAAGGTACCGACAGGAGAAACACCTGCTTTGATTTCTCCGTGGGGGTGAAGGGGGACTTTGGTATATCAGAGCTCGAACTTGTTCTCCTTCCCATTGGTTTCAGGTCAAACTGGAATGAGTCCTTAAAGATGTATGATTTGGGGGAATCGATGCTCCCCCGGCGGGAGAGGGAAGTCCTCCGGGGCTTCACGCTGTCCAGCTGCTTGTCATCTACCAGGGCTTCGTTGTCGGAGATGAGCTTTGAGATCCGCTCCTCGAGGGTTTTCGTGGCCAGTGGGGGGCGCATCTGACCTGGGAGGAGGGGTGCTTTTTCACCAGCTGGAACCGCAGAGGCTGCTGGTGTGCTCACGCGAGGGGTCGAGGGACTGCTGTTCTTGGCAGAGTCCTGCTCTGGGGCGGGTAGCGTCCTGGCAAAGGGGGTGGGTGGACTCACGGTTTGGTCAGCGCTCTCAGATCGGGAGAAGTAGCCCGAGTCCGTACTGCCCAGGCTGCGAGGACTCAGCAGTTTTCCTTGCTGCTCTTGGCAGTAATCGGTGGCCTGCTGCCTCTGCAGCTGGGCATGCACTGTGCCCACAGGGGACTCTGGCTTTCCGTCTGGCTGACTCGGGTCTCCTTTCTGATGGGCCTTCTCATCTGCCTCCAGGGAGGACGCCCAGGCTGGGTGGGACAGGACCCGGGTTCCCTGAAGGTCTTTCTGCGCACCAGGGAGCTCAGGCTTGGAATCTGTAACCTTCGGGCTGTCAACTCTTAAAGGGGACACGCTGATGGGATGGACCACAACCTTTGGTAACTCTGCCGCGGCCAGTGGTTCTGAAGACCCGTCCTGCAGTGCCAAGTCACCGACCACGCGCTCGGGATTGCTTGGAATGGTACCTGATTTTGGTAAAGCTTCCGAGCTGGGCAGCATTTTTATCATCTGCACCGGCTGCAGGTCCACGGAGCCCGGGTCATTCGGCCTTTCGTCGCCAGCGCCGTCCTCTTCGCTGTCTCCACTATCTTCCACGTCCGAATGGATGCTAAGTGCTTTGGGGGACTCGTGTGACACGAACAAGCTGCCCGCATCTGGCTGCAGGACGAGGCCCAGTTTGATAGTGTGTGCATGGGACTTTTTGTGCTTGTACAGGTTGCTTTTAGTCTTAAATGAAAACCCGCAGGTCACGCAGGGGTAGGGGCGCTCTCCGGTGTGGGAGCGGATGTGCTTTAGAAGCACGCTGGGCTTTGCACAAGCTCTGTTGCAATACTCACAGATGTATTTTCCTTGCTTTTTCGGCTTCTGATCTTTCAGGAAGAGACTGCACATTTGCTCCACGCTGTGATTAACCACAGCAGCGACAGGGCTCGAGTTGCAGATGGGCGTGGGGGGCAACTGTGTGGCGGGCGCGGGGCTCACCGACACCGGGGAGGCAGCGTCCACCTGCTGGCTTGCAGGGGCGACCTGGGTGCGGCCGGGGGGTGACATGGCCGCGGCGGTGTAGACGTGCTCAAGCTGGGCGTTCTCGGGGTTCTGCAGGCTCGCGAGGGATGGGGCGAAACCCGAACACGCGGGAGGCCGCGGACTTTGCGGGCCGGGCTCAGGCACGGGGAGGCGGTGTCCGTGGTACGCGGGCGGGGCGGCCGGGACTGCCGCCGGGTCCTTCCTCTGAGCGGCGGCCGCCGGCCCGGAGGGGTACGGGGTCCGAGGCGGCGGCTGCGAGGGGGCGGCCGCGTCCGGCGGGCCGCCGTGCGGGGGAGCGGGGGCGCGCGCCGTCTTATTCGGCCGCAGTCTCTCCACCCTCGCGGCGCAGGGCGAGCCCTTCTGCGACAGGGTGCTCAGCTCGGGCTCCATGGCCTTCAGCAGGACGTCGAAGGCGGTGTTTGCAAACGCGGGCGGCGGGGAGCTGCGGCCGCAGGAGGCCGCACCCTCGCGGGGCTCGGGCCGGCCCGGGCCGCCCGGGGACCCGGGGTCACGCCTTCCCCCGGGGCCGCCGGCCGGGACGGGCTCGGGGCCCTCGGGCCTCCATCGGCGCGGCTCCGCCGGCGGCGGCGGGCACGGGGGCTTCCGCGGGCAGGCCGGGGCCTCGGACCTGGGGGCCCCGGCCGTCGGCCCCGGCGCCTCTCCGTTGAGTCTGGCCAGCGGCCTGCCCGCGGCCTTCGCGGGGCCGTGGCTCGGCTTCCTGTGCGGCTCCGGCGCGCCCGCGAGCGCGGCCGGCGGGGACTCTTCGGGATTTGGTCTGTGTTTGGCCTGAAGAGGATTTCTCAGCGGGGATTTTGGTATTTTTTTCAGGTGATTCTCCGCTACAATCTTTTTCCGTTTCACACCTTTAAGCGACTCGGAAGTTCCTTTGATGCCAGCCTCTAAGAGTTCTGTTAAAGAAAAAAGGAAAAAAGAGAACCAATTGGTAAAATGGTACGAACACCAATTATTTATTTTTTTTCTAAATTAACATTACAATCATGAGGGTGTTATGACAACTGAAGAAGGCAGTTTAAGGAAAGCCCGTTTTGGTTAAAACTGCATTCTAGCATTCTGGTGATATGCTGGCCATCAAAAATCTGTTGACCTTACTATATACATTTCTAGAACGCTGTGTTCCTCTCTTGACCTCCATCTCACCAAGGTCCTGGGTGTTTTGTTTCAAATAAAGTTATCCCCCACTTTCACCCTTGCAGCTGAGGACCCTACAACGACAGTCTGAGAGAGCTGGCCCACAAAGAAGAAAATCCAACTTTCTCATGCTGGGTATTTGTCTTTTCACATTTAGTATCTTTTTTTTCCCCTGCTTTTATTTATTTAATTTTCTTTACTTTATTGTGTTGGTTTTGCCATACAGTAACATGAAACCGCCATGGATGTACACATGCTCCCCCTCCAGAACCCCCCTCCCGACTCCCTCCCCCGGGGACATCCCGGTGCACCAGCCCGGAGCATCAACACTGGGCTGGCGATTGAGTTCACATATGGTAATTAACATGTTTCAATGTGATTCTCCCATATCATCCCACCCTTGCCCTCTTCCAGAGAGTCCACGTGTCCGTTCTACACATCTGCTTCCTTTTGCTGTCTCGCATGCAGGGCTCTCATTAAGTATCTTTTAAAGCAAACTTCTCAGCAAGTTTCTAAAATAGTGGCATTGCTCCAAAATAGGCAATACCGATATCCTTATGGGCTTCCCTGGTAGCTCAGCTGGTAAAGAATCCGCCTGCAATGTAAGAGAACCCCGTTGGATTCCATATAATGATCACGGGATAGTAGAACTGTGAAGAACTGCAAATATAGCAATTATATCCACAAACAAAAATATGAAAGTAAAATAACACACTTATTAGTAACTCTTCAACAACAAAATTTTAAAGTCAGAATGATGTAATGGCCTTTAGTAAAAAAAAAAAAATCACCATTTTAATTGAACAAAATATTCAATGGCTACATTTCTTTGCCGTTAATGACAGCTGAGTAAGTCTCTAAATAGAGCTTATTACAGGAGAGAAGAGATGAAACCACCTCCATTTCTCCCTGTGCTGAAATAAATCACCATTCAAATGGCATCAACCACCCATAATCGCTGTCAACTACTGTATTTTTGAGCAATAATTGCTTGCCATAATTTAGTTTCTTTCGATTTGTTGGATCCTCGGGCACATCAACAAAAATTATTCAAGCTTACATTACTTACTTATAGGGAAGCCAAATACTGTAATTTCTCATTATTTTCAAATAGCTGTTACAATGCACCTATTTGAAATTCATATTAGATCCAAATGTTTACACCAAAATAACTACTTTGCATTAACTGAAGAATTTACATAAAATAAAAATTTCTAGTCATCTTGAGACATCAGTTTATGTGCACTCATGTTTTAATTTAATGAAAAAAAACCATACTAATCCACTAAAGATACATTTAACCACTACAATTGGGAAGGTCTCATAATGAAAATACTTGAGCTAAAGAAACCTAGAAAAAAAAAAAGGTATCAGTATTGTTGATAGAAGTGAAGTCTCTCAGTCGTGTCCCACTCTCTGCAACCCCGTGGACTGTAGCCTACCAGGCTCCTCCATCCATGGAATTTTCCAGGCACAAGTACTGGAGTTGGTTGCCATATCCTTCTCCAGGGGATCTTCCCGACCCAGGGATTGAACCAGGGTATCCGGCATTACCAGGGAAGCAATACTGTTAATACCGCTACAAAATGACGTTGAGCAAATCTTTTGAATTCTTCAACCCACTCAGTTATAAAATGGTATTTCCCCACTGGTTTTCCCTCTTCAGGACAAATGCAGTAAAGTCAGTGATGCACCTGATGCCTCTCATTAACTACACAAGCAAGAGGGCGAAATGAAAAATGATGATCAGCATCTCGGGTAAGAAGTTTCCCCACTCACTTCCCAAGAATCTGGAGGTGGGCTGAACAAGAGTGAGACCCACTAGGCTGATAAAACAGACGCAAAAACAGAGCAGAGCAGCCACTGGGAGGAACAGCAGTTCCCAACTCAGGCGACTGTCAGAGCAAAAACACAAGAGACTTAAAAAAAACCTGCCCACGCCAAGTCCATCCACTACCCAGTGTGACCTGAGCCTTAACTGGGGTGAACATGTTTATTTTATACTTTTCATACTTTCTGGAATAAGATTTTATTTTTAGGTATAGCTGTTTGTCCAAAAAAAAAAAAAAAAAAAGGTTAAACGATGGCTTACACTCCAAAGGAAAAAAAGAAATGCAAAAATTCAACTCACAGGCAAATCACCAAGAAATACCATAGGAAGTTTTAAAGGGGACATTCTATGTATATTAAAAAAAAAAAAAGACAATTCAACTTTGTATTTTAAGAAAATGATGTTGAGATGAAGGGGAAGGAATGACTTAAGATCCCTATTTCTTTATGGAGATCATTCTTCTAAATATGAAAAACACATTTTAAACAGATTTTATGAACCACGTTTCAGTTGTAAATGAAGACCCACTCATCTCTCTCTGATGAATGTTTAGAACATTTGCACTCCATTTGCATAGCTGTTTACTCTTTGTTCTCTGAATTTTAATACCTGGTGCTAATACACCATTTCTTTCCTTCAAAAGCATGTACAGTCCTTTGCTTTCTGGCGATGAAGCTTATAAAGAGAAGCCTGTTGACAGCGTGACAAGTAGTTTCTCCTCCTGAAGGTGACTTGCCTTTTTTTTCTGCCTGCGTGTCTATAAGGACGTTTCTTTTCAAAGTCTAATAAGGTAACTAGTAGTCAGCTCAGAACTGACCACTGTACAACTTTCAGTTTGCTTGTTTTTTTTCTTCCCCTGGAACACAATGAACCTCTAAAAGGAGATACATTTATTTTATTTCAAAAATGTTTTCTTTCATTATTTACTCAAATGCATTTTCTGGCCAAGTTTTTTTCTTTGGGGTGGGCTCTTTGACATTACTGGCATCAATTATCTTTGTGCAGGACCACCCTTATGGTGATTTAAATTGCTTCCATCTTTTGTTTCTCTCCTTTGCTTTTTCTAGAATTATCTAAAGCTTTCCCCCTTACATCAATAATTTGATTTTTAGGCCATTAAGTTCCTTGCTGTTTCGATTTCATTAGTTTTGGACTGACATTGTTTTGTTTCCTAAGTTCCATATTTCCCATGTCATCTCATTTTATTGCCTCATATTATGTGTGAGTGTGTGAGTGTGTGTGTGTGTGTGTGTGGTGTGTGTGTGTGTGGTGTGTACACTCATGCATGGGTGCTAATCGCTCAGTTGCTCCAACTCTTTGTGACCCCATGGACTGCAGCCCGCCAGGCTCCTCTGTCCACGGGTGTTCCCAGGCAAGAATACTGGAGTGGGTTGCTACTTCCTCCTCCAGGGGGTCTTCCTGACCCAGGGATCGAACCCTCGTCTCCTGCATTTCAGGCGGATTCTTTACTGTTTGAACCACCAGGGAGGCCCACTGTGGCTTTAAATAAATTTACCATCTTACTAAGTTTAAAGAAGCTTAAAAAAAAAGCTTCTGTTTCCGGGGTAATAATTTCTTTAAGGCTGAACCTTTGGTCCTTCTTTTCACACTCTCCCTGCTCTTCTATTACCTGAGATCACGGGGAATCACAGTGGGTAGCCTTCAATGGAGAATATGATGCCAACAGTGTTTTTCTGAGCTGTGTTCATGCTTCTAAGATTTTGTTGGATCTCCTTTACCATTCTCCTTGTTCAAGGAATAAGGTTAGGGAAATAGGAGCTAAAGTATGACAAGGGATATTCTCACGGTTGGATAGTGTCAGGTATGAGGAACTACAGCCTAACAGTGTGTTTAAAACCCTGCCTTGATTGAAGGTGAGTCGCTTTTTCTGACTGACTAAAAAACACGTAAGTGTGAACAACTTCAGATCTCTCCTGGATTGGGGGACATGGGGACCACCTGCTTTCTAACAACTGAGGTCACACTGGTGTCAGAGGGAGGGAGCACCGTTGAGAAGGCCTTTCAGTAGTTCAGGCAAGAGTTAAAAGGCTTCCTTGAACTCAGGCGGTGACAGTGGACCTCTAAGCTGATTCAAAGCAAGAAAGTCTGAGAAAGGTTTGCCCAAGGTTCTGCTGAGGCTCCGTCACTCCGAGAGGACCAAGACTAAGCTTGTGTGGGGGCTGGGGTGGCTGGGGTGGAAATCAACTCATTCTCCATCCCACCAAATCTCAAGCTCAATGTCCACATGCAGAATTATAAATTATAGCTGCAGACCCAGGATGAGACATGCTCGGCAGGGAAATGGTAAGGCTAATAATGGCACAGCCGCTTAACGTAACATTAGACATCCATTTCAAGTAATTACAAGGATTACACAGCAGTATGAAAATGATGATTTATTAAATAGACATGCACAGATTCTTTTCTTTCCCTAGAGAGAGTATGGGCTAGAGGCACAGATCCGGGAGTATGCAGTGAGTGCTGTTTTCATGAAAGTACAGAAATGAGAAGCCAGAGAGAAGATACAGTGGAGAGGTCTGCCATCAGAAGTTTGGGTAATCCTTGTATTTTAGAAACGACAAAAATGATAACGATGACAAAAATAACAATAGTGAAAGCTAAAGAAAAGATAAGACAAAATAAAAAATATGTGACAGTAGAGGGCCCAGGAAGCCATGGCTTAGAGACTTATAAGGAGAAAGATGTGAGCAACAGTGTAAAGTATCACATTCAGATAAACAGATAATTCAGAGACATGAAGCTGCTAGGTGTGGGGGTCACTGGGATTTAATTCTGTCAGTAACCTGAGTGGACAAGGAAGCAGATTCTCTCCTAGAGACTCCAGGAAGAAACGGCTCTGCTGACACCTTGACTGAAGCCCGGTGAGACCCACAGAACTACAGGAATAAGAATTCTTGAACTGATTTAAGTTTACAGTAATTTATTAGACAGCAACAGAAAACGTACACAGGGAGCCAGTGGGCACACGTGACTGTTTAAACTTAAAAACAGTCTGTTGCTCAGAAAAGAACTTTGTATGTTCTCTGACCACACCAAAATTAAATGAGAAATAAACAGCAGAAAGACATCTGGAAAACCCCCAAGTATTTGGAAATTGAATAACACATTTCTAAATAGCTTAGGGGTTAAAGAGGAAGTCATAGGGGAATTAGAAAAACCCAAACAAACCTTCAGAGCACTAGGAAAACATGATAAGGAATATTACCATGCCAGTGAGAGGCAACACTCAAATCAAGCACTAGAGAAATCTGTAAAGGTGGGGTCAACAGATTCTTGTAATCACTATGATTTTTAATCATTTCTCTAGATCTAGCCAGTACAATAACAGAATTTTTAAAAATGAGACACAAATGATGGTAAGGAGGAAAGCGGCATTATTTTCAGATAACAGTGGTCTCCTAGCGTACCTAGGGGAGGTCACTGAAAGTCTACTACGTCCAATAAGAGTTTCAGTAGGTAATCTGTCTTTCCAAAACATATATATATCTTTTGGTCATACCAAAAACAGTTAGAAAATATAATGAAAAAAAATTCTATGTATAACAGCAATAAAAATAGGAAAATGCCTAGAAATACATTTAGCACAAAATATTCAAAACCTACAGAAAATTTAAAAGTTTTCTGATATGAAGGTGTTTACAAAATGAAGAAACACACGGTCTTGAAAATAATCAATGTTTTGAAGATATCAATTCTTTTCAAATTTATAAACTTTATACAATTTCAAAAAATGTTTAAAACTTGCTTTTTTAAAAAATATGACATGACTCTATTCCTCACTTAGGAGAATAATATTTTTTGAAAAAGTGGAAAAGACACCTACATGGACAGAGATTAAACAGTATTTTCTCAAAATCAGATTAATGGTTAAACTTGCGAGTCCATAGAAAGACTATAAATACATTTAGTATATGAAAATGTGGCATATTTCAAAATAATTGGACAGAAGTAATAAATTTGAGAAAATAAGGTCCAAAAGTTTCCACAAACTAATGAAACACATGAATCTACAGATTCTAGGATGCTGTAAACCACAAGCAAGATAAATACACAGAAATCACACCTCTGCACATCACTGTGAAACTGCAAGAGTCAGAAAGTGAAGTGAAGCCGCTAGGTCGTGTCTGACTCTGCAACCCCATGGACTGTAGCCCACCAGGCTCCTCAGTCCATGGGATTTCCCAGGCAAGAATACTGGAGTGGGTTGCCATTTCATCCTCCAGGGGATCTTCCCGACCCAGGGATCGAACCTGGGTCTCCTGCATTGTAGGCAGATGCTTAACCCTCTGAGCTACCAGGGATGCCAGAGTCAGAGACAAGGCCCAAAAGGAGTGCCTTCGAACGAACAATAATTAGACTCACAAGGAGACATCTCGACAGGAACAATGTACTCAACCAAATAAACTGCCAAACTTGAATTTTATGCTTCTGTACTTGGACTAAAAGCATTTTTCCAAGGATGAAAAAGAAATAGACATTTTCTAATAAATGAAACTTGAAATAATTTGTCACAACAGACCTGCATTAATGAAAAATGATGATTCTTCATGTAAAATAAAATTATCCCTCATG
The DNA here is from genome assembly GCA_007570785.1 of Antilocapra americana. Lineage (NCBI taxonomy): Eukaryota > Metazoa > Chordata > Mammalia > Artiodactyla > Antilocapridae > Antilocapra > Antilocapra americana. The sequence goes on from ML664180.1 coordinate 13,998,651, forward strand.
GGAAGCTAGAGATGTGAGACAAAATACGTCCCAAGTTGATTGATAGATGTAAAAATAAAGATGAATAGCAGCTGTATACAAATAGTAAAGAATATATGTGGACTCAAATACATGATAATAACAGCATGTGAGTCAAAAGCAGGGTAAAGGGACACACTCAAAAGAGAGGAAGGTACAAAGGCTATGAATGCAGAGCTGCGAGAGCCTGGAGCCAGTACCTAACACAACAGCAACCTCTGGGGCACCGCCAGGCCTCATCAAGGCGTATCGAGGGAAGAGCAGAGCGGCTTGTGTGGTTGTTAGTGAAGAATAAGTTTAGTTTCCTAACAAAAAATGGGTTCAGAGGCCTTGACAATGTTCCTAATGGGGGATATACTCCTAATGGGGGATATACACTGCAAAGCGATCAGGACAGAGCAGCAATTCTGGACAGAACCTCAGCCCTGAAAAGAAAAGCAGGGATGGAATATAAGTGGAATTTGAAGTCAGTTCCTCCAAATAAGACCAAGAATCATTTAGTTAAGGGTTTAAACAATGCAGGATACAACATTAACTTTTATCATATAACAAGTAGGCAATGGAATGCATTTTTAAAAAACTGTTTTAAGAGAAATAGAAAAATAATTATAGGGTGAAGAAGGGAATCTGAATTCACCATTAACAGACTATGATACAGCAAAAAGGCAGCAAATAGAAAAAGAATATAGATTTTTAACAGAAAAGGAAATTATAATAGAATAAACACATACTAAATTTTATATATTACAAAATCTTGGATAAAATAAAAAAATTCATTAAGGTTAAAAAAATTAAAACATGACGGGACTGGAGTACAGAGCTGGCAAATCTCTACCCGTCACCTGGAGTTTCATATTTTTAAATTCATCACATACACATATTATTCACATACAACTAATGTGTAATTCAAGCCCAAAGTGGGAAGTCAGCAAATTAAGAACATAACAAATAACCTGCTTATTTAGCAATAATTTAAAATACAGATCAAAATCTAGCATGTAGAGATGAAATAAATACTCAAAATATTTATGTCAGTAATCATACAAAAGCAAATAAATACTGTGGAACTTTTTTATATATAAAAGGAAAATTTTTAAGCAGTCAATAAAATTTCAGAGAAGTAACTTTGATTGTAGAAATAAAAAGTAAAATCAGAGACAAACTGAAAAATTTTAAAGCAGATTAAGTAACAATTCTGTTTGAAAATTTTAATTAAATAAAAATCAATCTAATCAATAATAAATGTTCTCAGAAATGAGAAAGGGAAGGATACGACAACAGTAAAAATTATTTAAACTTATGAGAGAAGGTTATACTCTATCTTAAAATATTTGGATACTTGTATAACATACAGAATATAAGGAGTTATAAATATAGTCAACCCAAGAAGGCGTAAACTTGAACAGGTCTCTAATTAGCAAAGAAAATAACAGTACAATTGCTGAAGACATATACATGCTTGTCTTCCTTCACACACACTCAACTTTCATATAGTAACTTTTCATATTAAATATAAAGAAACACTACCAATTAAGTCACAAAACATTCAATATTACAGACCAGTCTGGATGCTCAGAACAGCCAAATAAATATTTGCCCAATGCCTACTGTATGTAACGGGAACTGCAGGAGGTGCCAGTATATGATGCTGGACAGAACGGAACCGGAGCATTCATCCCCACGTGTGGCAGGGGTGAGGCAACGAGCTGAGTGGGCTGAGATCGCATCGGCTGTTAGGGAGCTCCGTCTTCACAGTGAAGAGACACGGGTTGCCATGCATGGGTTTCACTGCCAGTTACCAAGTGGCTCATTTGGTGCTATGGGCTGGGCTTCCAGAAACGAACCTGCAGAGCGGCCTCCCCACTCTGGGGTGGAGCTGCACCTCCAATACCACCAGTCAAACCATGTCCTCACCCACTAAACATCCACCTGGGCGCGTACATTACTATATACATTTGCTCTTATTGAAATTTTCTTCGGTCCTCTTCCTGACTTTTCTCACTCACCCACAGAGTCTCATTTTCCTTTTCCAAATCTCTTCTTGAATGAAATAGCCACTACAGTATCCCAAGCTTGGTGGTCGGTACAGAATTCTGAATTATCATCCTTAAAAATTGATATTCTTCTTACATAGAGCACAGCCCAACAAAACACATCTGAATTGTGAGACAGGAGTAAGAGAATGCTCTATTTCAGTGAAACGGTCCTCTGTCGCTTTCAGTTTTTTAAAATATTTATTTTCTAGAATCCCTCGCGGTCGTTCACCGATTTCCCACTGATTCTGCCTCCCCCTGGCATTTGTGTTCGGTTCCTTCTTCCCCAGAACTGTCTCCTTCTCCTCCATGTGACACAGGGCGCTGCCTTCTCTCAGCTGAGAAAGCATGAGGGAAAGAACAAGTCCCGTGTAGGCAGCAAACGTCTGAGCCTGCCTCTCTTCTTTGTTCTTTCTTTTGCCCCACACATAGGTCACAGAAGCAAGGCTAGGGAAAAGCTTAAATAAATCAGTACACATTATCCTTGTAAGTCACCCTACAACACGACTCATATAGAAAAGGAATACTGAAGAGGCGTATGCATGAGATCAATTATCCCAAAAGCGAAGATGGTAAATTAAACATGATCTGGGTTTTTGTCCCCGCCCCCCCACCCCCTTATCATTCGTCCACGAATCCCCAAGTGAACCAACAGAATGAGACCCATTCCTTTGTTTTCCACCATCCGCGGGGATGCTGTCTTCAAAGCAGCTCACATCCACACCTCATCATCTGAGCTGTTTTATCTCTCTCTCATCAAAGAACGAAGCAGTGGACATAAACACACACTTCACAGAGTCTTAAACAAATGTGGTTTGAACATTTTAATCTCCCTGAAATCCTGGTGTATCTTCCAGTCACTTACAAAAGCACCCTGTCCTCTCTTATCTGTCAATTTTTCCCTCCCTAAATGGTACATGAGATCACTGTGTACCTTCCAATCCATAACATTTTGAAGTCAATGGAAAGGCTGTAAAAGTGTGAAAGAATGCAAGCCTTTCAATGAATCCTATAAAAGGAACATCTTGTTAGATGTTTTAGCTTCCAATTTAATAAATGATTACTCAATAGAGAGTAATCAATAACACTGTTAAGAAATATATTGAGAGTTCTGCCTCTCGTAATTTGCAGGAAGCAAAGTTTTAGTTTCTTGCATTTTAACACCATGAACAGAATACTTGCTTATTTTACTAAAAGATGGTTTTGTTTATCATTATGTAAATCATCTTTTATAAAACTGGCATAGTCTAGTTGCGAAGCAATGATCTCTTGGGATTTAGTATTTTTAAATCTCAAGATATTGGCAGGATTGACACATGATACTTTTAATTCATATACATGGCAGAAATAATTAAAATAATACTAGTTTTCTGGTAATCTGAGCCATTAGCATTGTCTATGACACTAGAACACTTCAGGAGACCTGCATATTTAAATCTGAAATTTCAAGATAATATTAAAAGAAAAAGGAGATGACTTTCTTTTCTAAAAAACAGAAAAGCTGTAGCTGTTTTTCTAAGGGAAATTTGTTAGGCACCGCTGCCAGTCTACAGAAAACCTCATGAATTTTGATTCCACCAATTCAGATTTTATGATAATTTGCACAAGAGCTGGGTTAAAGCTAATAGGTTCCTTTAAGGTACAGACTTTTTCTTTTCTTTCCACTTTCTAGGGCGAAAAAGAATGGCTGAGGTACTAATAAAAAAAAATTACTGAGGAAAAGAATGAAAGAAAAAAAAGATAAACTTCTTTGAGCATTTAATATTAAGAAAGTAGAATTTATAAACATTTCAATTAAAAATAAACACCCATTAATTCTCATTTAATTACATTATTTCCTGGTAATTAATTTATAAACTGGCTAGCATTACTATAATACTAAAATAATTAAACGGCATTCCTTTAAAAAAATTCTCTAGTTCAGACATCTCATTAACATGCTACACTAGCCTTCCCATTGGCTGAAACCTTTCCTTCTATAAAGTGCTAATACCTTTCCAAGTTTATAACATTGTAAGCAACCCAACCAAGTTTTGTTTTATTGCACAAATTTTCTCCCAGACTGTTTTAAAACATTTTAATCTTATCTTGCATTAACATTATTCAATTTAAGAAAAATCAGTCCAACTTTTCCATTATGCCACCTAAAGCTCAGTCTTAATTTAGGAAGGACTTCACCCCTGATTATGGGAGCATGCTCTCCTATTTCCTTAAGTATACTTAGAAGAGACTGTCACCGTCCTAAAGGTGTAGCCTTATTAACATGAACTACTACTCCAAATCAACCTTCATCTCTTTTTTTTCCAATATCACATGATTTAAAAGAGAAAAAAAAAAAACGGGAGTTATTTTTCAGTCCTTGAAAACTTATTCATGTTATAGGAGTTGCAAAAAATTTAGGAAAGGGGGTGGGCAAACGCTAGCTTTCCTATTTACCCACTAATCAGAGTTCACAGTCTAGGTTTCTGCTCACTAGATCATCACGTTCACCTCTGAATTACCAGTCTAGTTTTACATAAGAACCTAACTTCCCTCAAGCTTCCCCAGAAAACAAGAGGGTAATTCCAGGCAGTGCATTACGCTTATGTTAACAGAAATCCTACTTGTCTAGGGACTCCTTGGAGTAAGTCTGAATATCACAGGGTTATTTCAGCAGGAAAAGTTGCTTACTGTATTTCTTAAGCTACAAATGACTTATATGCTTAGGACTCATTATTCTCCTATACATGGTAAAATAGATGATAAACAAATATTTTTTTAATAAAAAACTTTCTGGTGACTAGAGTATATAATTTCAGAGTGATAGCTGCTAAAAGGCAACTATAGATATTATGGTGGTGATTTTAGGATTTTGCTGTTTGAGACATAATAATATGAAAAATCTCAATGCAAGTTGACCTAAAATCTCCACCCTTTTCTACACTCATTGTTGGACTCCTACTTTTTCCTGAATCATTACAATATTTTTTTGAAACAGTGATCTCTTCACTCAAAGGGTTAATTCAGAACCGGAGTAACTACTATAGATGCAACTATCACTAGAACACAGCTCTTGTCCAGTTACAGTGCAGAATAACAGTAGAATAACACAGACTTGCTTGCTCCTTAGGAAAACAGCTATGACAAACCTAGACAGTGTATTAAAAAGCAGAGAAATTACTTTGCCTACAAAAGTCTGTATAGTCGAAGCTATGGTGTTTCCAGTAGTCAGGCATGGATGTGAGAGTTGGACCATAAAGGCTGAGCACCAAAGAATTGATGCCTTCAAACTGTGGTGCTGGAGAAGACTCTTGAGAGTCCCTTGGACTGCAAGGAGATCCAACCAGTCCATCCTAAAGGAAATCAGCCCTCAATATTCATTGGAAGGACTGAGGCTGAAACTGAAGCTCCAATACTTTGGCCACATGATGTGAAGAGCCAAAGCATTAGAAAAGACTCTGATGCTGGGAAACATAGAAAGCAGGAGGAGAAAGGGACAACAGAGGATGAGATGGTTGGATGGCATCACCAGCTCAATGGACATGAGTTTGAGCAAGCTCTGGGAGATGGTGAAGGACAGGGAAGCCTGGCATGCGGCAGGCCGTGGGGGTCGCAGAGAGTCAGACAAAACTGAGTGCCTAAACAACTATTATAGATTCAACTATCACTAGAACACAGCTTCTCATCCAGTTACAATGCAGAATAACAGTAGAATAAGACAAACTTGAAAATTCCTTATCCTATGTTGCAGTCCCTAGGATACAGTTATTTAACAGCTTTCAACTTCAGCTTTCCCATCTTTGTAAAATGATGAATTTTTCTGTAAAATTCTGAATTCTAAATTTCTAATATAAAATCTAGGAGCATTTTTATAGACCATTCCCTGAAACTTTTGATTACACTGCATTCAGGAACAGGAAGCAAATTATTTTAGAAATACAAACTGATTCCAAAAAGCAATTAATGTAACAGTGCAAACAAGTCAGAAATCACTAACAAAAAAAATAAATAAAATCCTTAACCATCCCTAAGGGAAACAAAATTCTATTGAGGAAATCAAAAAAGAAATCAGCACAAAATTTAATGGACATTAGCAAATATGAAACTACATTTAATACAGCTAAAGCAATGTTTATAAGGAAATTAACAGCTTCAAGTGATTTTAATAGAAAAGAATAAAGACTTAAAAATAAGCCCCATTACCAACTTAAGAAGCTGGATAACAGAGTAAGTCCAAATAAGAAAAGATAATGCAGAGCAAAATGTAATGAAACAAGAAAGTATTATACAAGACGATATCAAGAAACTCAGAAGTTACACTAAAAGGGGAGTGGAACAGACAAACCTTTGGCAAGACTGATCAACGTAGAGAGAAAAGGCATAAGTGAACAGTGAGAAAGTGGAGATGCAACTACAGACCCAGCAGCAATGAAAGCAAGAATACCAGGAATGACTTCTTGCCAATAAACTTACCTGCTGATAAAGTGGATGAATTATAAGAAAAACACATGCCTGAAGAGCAAAAAAGAAAGCTGGTGTCATTTTATTAAATATGTTGACAATTAATCTCTGACAAAGGAGGCAAGAATATACACTGGGGAAAAAAGTTTCTTCAGTAAGTGGTGCTGAGAAAACTTGACAGCTACATGTAAAAGAGTGAAATTAAAACGTTCCCTAATACTACACACAAAAATAAACTCGAAATGGACTAAAGACCTAAATGTAAGACCAGATACTACAAAACTCCTAGAGGAAAAGAAGCAAAATATGTTTTTTCAAAAATCACAGCAGTATTTTTTTTTTCTTGGCTCCATCTCCGAAAGTAAAGGAAATAAAAGTAAAAAGAAGCAAATGGAACCCAATTAAACTTGAAAGTTTTTGCACAGCAAAGTAAACCATCAGCAGAATGAAAAGACAACCTATTAAATGGGAGAAAATATATGCCAATGACGTGATCTATGAGGGACAAACCAACATATATAAACAGCTCATATAACTCAGCATCATATGAGCTATATATGAGCTCATATAACTCAACATCAAATAAAAAACCCCAAACAACCTAATTAAAAAATGGGCAAAAGAAGTTAATAGACATCATTTTTTTCAAAGAGGAAATGCAGATGATGATATAAAGTTAAGACTTGTTACAAAGCAGATATTGGGATGAAATGGAGACTAGTTTATATAGGTTGATACAATAGTACACATTAGCAATGTGCCAGTTCTTAAATTGGCTTTTACAATCAAAGATGTCCATGCTATTGTAATGATGTTATAATAATATATATTACATATACTAATATAAGTACTAGGCATTAAATATATGTGATAATACATATTACACACACACATAAAACATACAATAATATATGATGTTGCATATATGTATATATGTATACATATATATGTAATTATATATATATGTAGTGATATATTATATATACTTACATGGATTATTTTATGGGTCAAATATTATGTGATAAAAATTTAAAACAAAGTATTAAAATCAAAGTTTATTCATGAAACAGCACATAAAAGCTCTCCTAATTAACTGATAAATTTATTTCTTCCCAGTTCACTTTATGCATATTCATCACTACATCTGTGACATTCACTATTTATTTTATTTAAATCTCATGCCATGATTTTAGAAATAGTGTCAAGCACAATGGATATTAACACCAAGTATATAGCATTATAAGGAAGAAAATAAGGACATTATAGAGTGAAACTCCAATACTTTGGCCACCTCATGTGAAGAGTTGACTCATTGGAAAAGACCCTGATGCTGGGAAGGATTGGGGGCAGGAGGAGAAGGGGAAGACAGAGGATGAGATGTAGTAGCTTCGTATTTTGGAATGTTATGCAGCTTTTTAAAAAAATGTTCATTATTTCAGTTGACTGTGATGATTTGTTGCAGTGGTAAGCAAAGGGGCAGAGGAAGTTGAGTCACTTTTATTTATCTGGATCTGTGTTCTTTTCCTTAGTTTTCATGGGTAAATTTTGTATAAGGACTAAAAAGCTTACAAGCAAAAAGCAGTTTTCATCACAGAAAGCATACTGTGATGCTACTACATTTAAATCTGCCAATAAGCAAGGTTTGTTTTCCTTTAAGAGCCTACCAGTATGCTAAATGCTTCTGAAGATAAATTAGTTACTTGTCCTACTGGTAAGAAAAAGAAGAGGGAGAAAGAATCTCCAATGGCTTAAGGACTATAGCATCTTCGATTGATACAAAGCCTTAGAACAAAGTAGCAATTAGAGAAAAAAAGGCAAATGTAGAAAAAGTTAAAACTTTCAGGGGAAAATGACCAAAAGTTGGAAAAAGTAGTGAAAAAACGATCTATTCTAGATGACCCATATATCAATAAAAACAATAAAAAACTCCAAATTTCTAAAGTATACGGATTCTCAAGAAACAGATTTCCTTTCATCAAACAAGACAGCTCAACAAACAAAGATCTGCGAAATCTCAAAGACCTTTGTTACTCAAAAAGTTTATCTCGTGTTGTTAAAGACAAACTGATATTACTCCTCAATTACATTTTGGAGCAAAACGACTTTATTTTCCATGTGCCCAGAATGCACATGTAAAAATGAAGGCTGAGGAGTAACACTGGGCAGTGAACTGCACAGAGCGATGCTTGCTTGGAATTCATCCTGGGTCTCAATTGTAGCCTGCCAAATGCGGCCCACTGGATTATTTCAACCTCATTATTCCATTTCTTTTTCTAGAACCTCCGCTCCATTTCCTCCTTCCTATCAGACACTTAGTTCACTGTTTTTAAAGCTCTTTTGCCACAGGAGTAGGAAAGAAGGAAAAGTAAGACAGGAACACATTTATACTGCTAACTGAGGCGGCTCCAAACCGTCACTCGACGTGGGGAAGTTTGACCACGACAAAGTCTAAGCTCTCAGGGTCTTACAGCCTGAGCGTCTCAGACGCTCTAGGATTTCAGCAGAGTGCGGAAGGGGTCTTCAGTCAGCCTTTCAAAGGGATGGCCTGGTTGTGGTGACTTCTCAGCTCTTCTTAGACTGTGTTCTGGCAAGAGTGCCACTGAAGGGTCGTGTTTGATACGGGCCTTCCAAAAATCCCATGGAAAGTGGCGAGGGGAGCAGATAAAGAGGGAAGACACTTTTAAGACATGTGCACATCACAGAGGAGCTACTCAGACCCTGGAGGCTGCACAGGCCAAGAGACGGAGAACCTGGAGGACCAGAAATTATCTCCACCAAAGACATCTACTTAGGAATCTGCTGCTGCTGCTAAGTCACTTCAGTCACGTCTGACTCTTTGCAACCCCATGGACTGTCAGGGGTCCTGTCCATGGGATTTCCCAGGCAAGAATACTGGAGTGGGTTGCCATGCCCTTCTCCAGGGGATCTTTCCAACCCAGGGATCGAACCAGAGTCTCCTGCATCTCCTGCATCGAAGACAGATTCCTTACTGCTGAGCCACAGGGGGAGGCCCAGTTAGGAATCTCCTTAGATTAAAAAGAAAAAGACTTTCCCTGGGAATCCTACATGGCTAAATTCTTCTGCCAAAATATCCTGCTGTAATAAGAAGATATAACAAGGACAAAGCAAAAATAAATCAAGAAATCTAAATATTATAAAGAGAATCTTACATCCTTTTAATCTATTTTACCCATCAACATTAGAGTGTATTGGAACTCCATCCACCTTCCTGACTTCCTCCCATTCCAGACTGTTCTACATCAAATGCATTTTTTCATATTAGCTGAGAAAATAATCAATATGCTTTCTGTGATGAAAACTGCTTTTTGCTTGTTAGCTTTTTAGTCCTTATACAAAATTTACCCACGAAAACTAAGGAAAAGAACACAGATCCAGATAAATAAAAGTGACTCAACTTCCTCTGCCCCTTCGCTTACCACTGCAACAAATCATCACAGTCAACTGAAATAATGAACATTTTTTTAAAAAGCTGCATAACATTCCAAAATATGAAGCTACTACAACTGAGGCAACCATTCCCGCACTGACTAGCATCTGGGTTATTTTGGTTGTCTTAGGCTTTTGTCACATCAAAAAAAATAAAAAATACAAATACCCCGCCACTCAGGCACACACAAGCACATATATGCATGAACACAGACATCAGTGCCCGTTACACGGCCCCATTTATGGCTATGGGACGGTCTCCCAGAGAGGACTTCCAGAAGGTCTGCAGCAAGCTGCCATACTGCCCACAGCAAAACAGTTAACACCTGGGAGACAGTGACAGAACATGCTATGCACTTAAGACATTTCATAAAGCAAAGTCCATCAACTTTTAGGTATCGATTTTACATTGATTCATTTAGAAAGGTTGCAAGAGTAAGGTATTTATACAGGAATCTCTGCAAGAATAAAGCTATACTGGGGTTGATTTTAACTTACCTTTTTTTGACACTTCTGCCCCATTTAGTTCTTTTTGCGCTTCTTCAATTTTGTCTAAGAAAAACAAAAAAAGTATAAATTAATTCATCATACACAAATAAGAAGACAGCAAAACAAATATATTACTTATAAATGGTACCTGACACATAGTAATAAATATCTGTTGGATGAATTATTTATGAAACTAATATGTGTAAACTGTTAAAGTAATAATAGAGTCCTTTAAAATTATAATTTTAATTAAGTTTTAGTCACAAGGGTTACTTCCAATTGTTTCCACAATGCAAATAATTAGTGAGTTTTAAATACTGAATCGTAATTTTAGCTGCCTATTAAAAGTACCTAAAAATAATTCCTTTTTTTTTTTTAAGAAGACATGCAAATTTTACTGGTGAGTTTCAACAAATGCCAACTGGCCTAGAAATAAGTCTAAGCCAAGTTCATAGATGGCCTAGGACCTAAGCTAAATGTGGAAGAAATAAAAGGATGAAAAATAAATGACAGGCTAAAGAGCAGCAACATGATACTTTTGCCAACTGTTGGTTACGGAATAATTACCCATGAAGTGTGAGGGTGGAATACTGAATTAAAGAGGTACTAAATAAAAACTAAGGGCTTTCCCAGTGGCTCAGCAGTAAAGAATCCACCTGCAATGCAGGAGACTTGGGTTCAATCCCTGGGTTGGGAAGATCCCCTGGAGGAGGGCATGGCAACCCACTCTAGTATTCTTGCCTGGAGAATCCCATGGACAGAGGAGCCTGGCAGGTTACAGTCCATGGGGTCGCAAAAGTGTCAGACACCACTGAGCAACTGAAAAACAGCAACAAATATATAGCATTTCTGCAATCGTCATTTGTAGATGAAGCCCAGTTCTGAAAGAAGCGATAACTAACAGAGAGTTAGGGCGGCTGTCTTCCAGAGCTGCAGCGTTCCCAACTGAGCTTTGAGCACAACTGGGTTTCGTAAATAAGTGCATATTCTACATTGGTAACAATTAATTTAAATTTTTATAAGGATATACATATTTGATGATTGAGAGAAACCAACTCCAAGTTTAATACAGTGGTCTGAATACTGCTGTGATGGCAGAAGTCGACGAAATTCCTAGGTACTATTCTGTACTGAAATGAAGACCATAACAACAACGATGTAGCATTTCAGCTAGTCCACTGGAATACAGTTTAAATGCTTTCAAAATATTGGTATGTCAGCCACTCATACCTCCCAGTATGCACGATCAGCTCCCAAAATGGTCACTGATACTCAGCATCATTGCTGGCCACGGAATATAGCATCCTCCCCACCACAGGCCCTTCAACCTCCAGTGCCACCTGTCTCTCTCCCCATCAGCCTTGCTGGAAAAGCCAGAAACTCAAAGAGCCTTCCATTCACTGAGCAAACTTCTTTCTTGCATATTGATCCATTCAGCCTGCCTGATCCGGAGAAGGCAATGGCACCCCACTCCAGTACTCCTGCCTGGAAACTCCCACGGACGAAGGAGCCTGGTGGGCTGCCGTCCACAGGGTCACACAGAGTCGGACACGACTGAGCGACTTAGCAGCAGCAGCAGCAGCAGCGGTCTGCCTTGTCAAGGCAGACGGGGAGCATGAGAATGAAGGAAACAAGCCATGGTTCACCACAACTACATCTTCATCCCCACAGCAACGGCCTATTTGCTCCCTGCTAATTATCAGATCCACAGTAAGATCTGAGGGGAGAAGAGACAATCTTTGGAAATAATACATTTTTTTTTTCTCATTTGCAAACTTTTTGTTATTTCTCATGAAATGATGAGTAAAACGAAACAGTAATGGGGAAAAAAAAGCCCTTAATAAATACAGAAAGTAGATTCTGTATTTAGTAGTACTTTAACTTCAAAAGGAGAATTCCAAATGTATGACTGAAATTTATATTAATATACATGACAAAAGGACAAGGCCCATTTTCAAAAATAAATAATACTGAGTATATTGGAGAGTACATTGGAGATATTCAAAATGTAAATAGTATTAAATACACAGTCTTTGAGAAACATAAAAATGAAAAGCACTATTATTTCTATGCCAGCAGTTTGCCTAAACTTAAGAACCATAAATTATATATATATATATATATATATATATATAGTATCGATACATATTCATAGCAGTAATGATTATGTGTAAGACTTGTGCATACGTAATTTGGTATTATATAATAAAACAACTTTTTATTAAGAGGATAAACGGGGGCTCCAGGCAGCAAAACCTCATGACTTAACACGTATTTAAAGAATGACTCCTGTTTAGTATATTGAAGATTGGCCACCTTCTATTTGTACTTTAACATGACAAATTTTTGCAAAAATGACTTCAATTTACATCAGTAGATTTGGGGTATCTACTGTGTTAGGTATAGGCATTTACTTAAATGCCTTTACCTGGAGCTCTAATTCAATAGGTAATTATAATCGTTAATGACAGAGTTTATAACAGTCATTATAAGCTCTTGCCTCACTTTTTTGAAAAAGTCCCATTTATATTTAACCTCTGGTTTATGATTCTCCTGGTAAAATATGATGTTTTAAAGACATTCTCCAATGATTCAGACAAAGTACTCATTTATTATATACTTTTAATTGGTCCAGATAAGGCAATTTACTAGTATTAAAAAGCAACATTTATTATTTTTTCATTATGACCCAGAGTAAGGAATGTATTTTTACATTCCAACCAATTATACATGTGTGTGTATATATATTACGTGTATACATAATTCAGAAACCAACTTACCCATACACTGATTTCTGTCCTTTCCTATTAAAAATGAAAAATGCTGCCTTGCCCAGACGCACGTGGTTCACAGACCCCTGCTGGACAGCAAACCCATGGCTTGAACTGACAGACAGAAAGTAGTTCTCAGCCAAGGGCTACACCTCCCACCCAGCCAGGACACTCTCGTTATAAGCCTTGATGGGCAGGGGGATATGTGTTGTTTAGAATAGGATCCCAGGTTCTTAGACACCCTCCATCATGCCCTCTCCAAGGTCACTGTTATCCAAGCTCCTAACTTCGTAAAAACTACACATTCAGAAATAAACAGTAGCTTCTTAGCTGCTTCAAAATAAATACAGAGAAATGTGCAAAGTGGCCATTCACAGCACGCAGAGAAATGTGCAAAGTGGCCATTCACAGCACACTGGTAAGTCGAAAATAAGTAACACACCTGACTGTAGTGAGTCCTTATTGTATTTAAGATGTAACGTCATCAATTCAACTTTTACTAAATAGCTTTGGAGCGTTCACCTGGAAAAGGTCCTAGCAACACAAGAACGGACCCATAATTGTCCCTAAGATCCAGAGGGACCCGTGGCTGAAAGAGTGACAGGCTTGGGGAGAGACTACGGACAGTGTAGATCAAAGTGTGGTTCTGCAACTATTAAAAATGCAAGCCTTCTGACAGTTCTTCTTCTCTGGTAAAGCAGAGAAACGATTTGTTAGTGGTACAGGCCATGAACAAGCTTGTTTAATGCCATGTATATTTTAAAACTTTTGTTTGTATAAGGAAACAATGCAAAAAAATATTTTATTTTCACCATAGGTAAATAACTATAAATAAAGAAAAACAAATATCAATTTGTGAAACATAATCTGAAACCACTGAGCCAAAAAAAAAAATTCCTGGAGCCCTTAGGAAACCACCGTTCTTTTGGGGTTCTGGGAAGAAGATTGGATCATTAAAAACAAATCATTTATAAAGATAAAACAATCCTCAAATAAGGATTTGAAGTAAGTGCCTGCTCTCTGACCATTTTCACCCTCCGGTGAAAGGCAGGGGGTCTCCTGTACCACCTCAGAGTCTCAGCACCACTCCTCAAGAGCACGAGGATCCAGGATGTCGGTTTTGGGGACCAACCCACCAAACTGCTAGGATTTGGTTCAACAACAGTTGTGTGTTTTTATTGCACTGATTGTCTACCTGGTGACAGGTACACAAGGGAGAACTAGAAATGTAAAGTGTAAAAAAAAATGGCTCTGCATTACAATACCCTTTCAACAGTCATTTTAATATCACCTTGATGGTAGACATAAAGCCCGACTCCCAGGCGCAGCGAACGAAGTTCTCTGTGGTCCCACTCCCTTGTCTGCGGCTGCAGCCACTCCGCTGTGTGGGCGCCCTGGGGTCCCCGAGACTCTGCCACCTGCTGGCCCCCACCCCATCGCCTCGGGATGTCGCTTCCTGGAGTAAAACCTGCTTTAATACCCCGCTCAGAGCCACCGCTACTGCGGGGAGGATCCGTTTCTCCACTGCTCTGAGCCTCCTGAGCATTAGCAACGACAAGAGTAAGGGGGGCTGAGTGATTTGCCCGTGGTAGAAACGCTGACGGGAACCTGCCAAGTGACGCAGGGCAGCACGGGGGCATTCTGAAAAAGGGGGAAAGGAACAGGCACCCACAGACTGAGCTCTGGCCTTGGGCGGTTTCATGTAAGAACCTGGTGCCTTATCTTCCTTAAGGTTAAAGGTGATTTCTGCACTGGAGGGACTGCATCAGTGCCCCGAAAGGGCAGGTGGCCAGCTGGTCCTCACTCCTCCCGACCTGGTGAGGAGCTGAACGATCACCCCAGTTCTAGCAGCGCCTCCTCCCTGCCTGCTGTTCCGACAGGCACCCGTAACCTCTGCTCTGACGCTCAGAGGGTCTCCTCCTTCATGCCACCCCGAAGACCCAAAGGGGAAACACTAATAGTAGATTTTTATGAGGCAGATCCTAAGGGAACTGTAAAAGGCACCTCTGTTTACGGAGAGGGAGGCCATCTGATTGAAAAGAGATCACCATATGTGACTGCACTATTTTTACTACTGAATAAGCCTAACTCCCACGGCCCATCA
Organism: Antilocapra americana; assembly: GCA_007570785.1. Taxonomy (NCBI): domain Eukaryota; kingdom Metazoa; phylum Chordata; class Mammalia; order Artiodactyla; family Antilocapridae; genus Antilocapra; species Antilocapra americana. The sequence goes on from ML664180.1 coordinate 14,013,953, forward strand.
TCACACGTCAGCACCAGCTCCCTCTTCTCACTGGTAACGCTCGCGCTATTTCAATGAGACTAAACATATGACCATGACGTAATGTGAAAAGTGCACCCAGCACCCACAGCCACTTGCACGAGCTCTTCCAAATGATGATCCTCGTGTTCACTACTAAATCAGCTAAGTAAGCCTAGCTTTGCAGGTAACACAGTTTAACCTGTAAATTATATCTTTCATATTTCCAGATCTAGGTCTTTCAGGAAGTTAAGCTCCGCAATAATGCCAAAAAACGAGTCTAGACTAGTAATATTTCAACCTGAAAAATACTGTCTGAAATAAGTGTGGGGAAAAAAAAAAGAGAGAGAGAGAGAGAGATTTAACTCTGCCCTAATGAATTTGAAGACTGTGATTACCAAGTTCTAGAAAAATGTAAAATTACTCAACTTGATCCAGAGAGAGAAATTCAACTAGAGTAACTAGACAAGATTGAGAAAGGAACCAGGGAATAACACAGAATTACTTTTTTAAGGTTAAAGGCCAAGATGGTCTTATCATCAGATTCTTATCAATTCTGAAGAATAAACATTTCTCCTAAACTGTCCCAGAGCATAAGCTAACATGAAAGGTGTTCTAAATTATTTTTAGAAGCTGCTATAACCCTGATATCAAAATGTGACCAAAGGGGAAGAAAATCAACACTACTTAAAAATCTCCCAAATGAATACAGATTTAACAATCCACACCCAGAAGTACCTTCCAAGATCAGAAAGCCATACCCAATGAGGGTGTAGAGCAAGTATGCAAAGGTATTTCAGGATTGGTGGTGGTGGTATAGTCCCTAAGTCATGTCTGACTCTTGAGACCCCTTGGACTGGAACCAGGCAGGTTCCTCTGTTCATGGCATTTCCCAGGCAAGAATACCAGAGTGGGTTGCCATTTCCTTCTCTGGGGGATCTTCCTTACCCAGGGATCGAGCCCAAGTCTTCTGCATTGCAGGTAGATTCTTTACCTCTGAGCCACCAGGGAAGCCCATTTTCCAATATTAGAAAACATGTTATTATCATTTGTAATAGGAAACAGGATGGACATGAGGGGGAAGGTAATTTAAAGAATGTTCAAAATGCACATGATTCAAATATCTATCTTTAGTGTAAACAAAAAGCAAAACAAAAAACGTCAATGATAAATAAAGCAGGTTACACATCATCATATTAACCAAGCAGTGTTCTGATACACATCCCAAAACAGAGAAACTAGTCAAGAACCTGTGATCACTTCCTTCAGGAAGCCTTCCCTGACCTGCTCCCTCAGGCCCTGGTGTGTGCCCCAGCACAGAGTTCTCAGCCCTAAGCATCATTCACCATGGGATATTCCGAGACCCTGTGTACGCACTTGCTTTTTTCATTAAAACGATTTACTCAACAGAGTACATAGGTGCTTAGACCAGTAGATCCTCAACACATATTTGTTCAATAAATGAATCACTATTGCAGTATTTTGTATACCATTTATGTCAACAAATACTTGGGGGCAATTTTACATGTAAAACTATAAGGGACTAGTTAAAGAACTATGATAGTTTCATACAACGGAATGTTGTGCAGCCATTTAAAATACTTTTGAAATACTTATTGACAGAAAAAAACGCTCAAAGTATATTACGTAAAAACATATTGTGTCATGCAGATGTACGTGTACATACACACACACACACACACACACACAATTTCTGGAAAGAAATGGGCTCAAATGTAATGATTATCTGAGGGTAGTACATTTACCTATAATAAACATTTTAATATAAAATATTATCTAAATTTAATAAAAACTAAAAATCTTAATACATGCCTGCACGCTAAGTTGCTTCAGTTGTGTCCGACTCTTCACGACCCTATGGACTATTGCTTCCGTGGTGGCTCAGACAGTAAAGTGTCAGCCTGCAATGCAGGAGACATGGGTTCAATCCCTAGGTCTGGAAGATTCCCCTGGAGAAGGAAATGGCAACCCACTCCAGTATTCTTGCCTGGAAAATCCCATGGACAGAGGAGCCTGGTAGGCTACAGGCCATGGGGTTGCAAAGAGTTGGGCATAACTAAGTGACTTCACTTTCACTTTCATGGACCATAGCCTGCCAGGCTCCTCTGTCCATGGGATTCTCCAAGCAAGAATACTGGCTTGGGTTGCCATGCCCTCCTCCAGGAGATCTTCTCCACCCAGGGATCGAACCCATGTCGCTTATGTCTCCTGTACTGGCAGGTGGGTTCTCTACCACTAGTGCCACCTGGGAAGCCCCTAAAAATGTGTTTTAAATTATTTAAAGAAAAAAAAAAAAAGCTGTCTGTCTATAGGTTCTAAATTCTGAATTTCCAGATCATATGAAAGACTCTGGGATAATTTCTAAAACATAAAAATATTAATATGTTGAATGGTTCATTTGGTTCGGAGTATATTTATTAGCTCCTGTGGGCTAGCACTAAGGATACACAAAGATGAATAACCCTGCATGCAGGAACTTGGAGAAGTGAACAAGCAACCCCTCTCCAAGCGGTGACTGTGTGACTAAGTCCATGGGGAACACGGAAGCGTGTGAATGCGACCGTCTTGGAAACAGGAAGAATGGTCCCGAAGCACCTGCATGGAAGAAACAATACAAAGGCTGTATATGCAGAGAAGAAAATGAGAACTCCTGTCTGGGGGAGGAGGGAGCTCGGAGAGGGGAGGACAAGGAGGCTGCAGAGGCAAAGACGCAGAAAGCAAGACAAGAGTTAGGAACTCATCGCAGTTTGTAACGTAAACCTGGAGACAGCAAGTCTAAAGACACGGGATTGGAGAGCCACCTTCTTATGTAACTGGTTGCTAAAACCATACCACAGAGTAGGTGGAAGCAAAAATATAACTATTCTATGAAGTAATTTGGCTATAAGCATCAAGATCTTTGAGACCAATCTCTGCATTTTAATATGCTGATTCAAGTACTGATTCTAGACTAAGAAGCTGATAGGAATGGAACAAAAAGCTATTCATCACAGTAGTTTCCCCAAAGGAAAAAACATAAATATTCAATGATTCCTGGAATATAGTAGATGCTCAATAAATATGTGTCGAATACTTGAGAAATGGTTTAGTAAACTGTGGTACCTTCGTATAATAGAATATTATCATAGAACTACTATATTATCGGCTTCTTGGAGAACTTACTGAATCAGAAACTAGAGGAATAGTGTCCCAGACTGTATACATTTTGAAAGCTTTGAAAAGGAAGGCCACCTACCCTCCAGTTAAAAATCACTGGTGGGATGAGAGGTAGAGGAAGAAAAAACCCAAGAAAGAGGACCAAAAAAAAAGCTGAAAAAATTAGGAGAATCAGAAGCAATTTGGCCACAGAAGTCAAGAGAAGAGTATTTCATTGACAAACGAAAAGATGATGCAGCTCATAAAGATGGAAAAAGCTTCCACTGGATTGAGCAGTTAAGATGTCTTTCCTGAAGCCTTGAAGTGGAGAGAGAGGCTGGCAAGCAGAGGGCTGAGAAAGTGACGGAATGGGAGGTGGTGAAAATAGAGCAGAACTCTCTTTCAAAGCACTCAGCAAAGAAGACAGCAAACTTGAGGCCCAGAGAGAAACACAGCGTAAAGGAAAGCTGTTTGGTTTGACGTGTTTTTCAAGGGTGTTTACAGACCCAAGCTGTTGTTGCTGTTTAGATGCTAAGTCATATCTGACTCTTTGCGACCCCATGGACTGTAGCCCTCCAGGCGCCTCTGTCCCTGGGATCTCCCAGCAAAAATACTGGAGTGGCTTGCCACAGACCCAAGGGACAGTGACAGTGAAGTCGCTCAGTCGTGTCCGACTCTTTGCGACCCCATGGACTGTAGCCTACCAGGCTCTTCTGTCCATGGGGTTTTCCAGGCAAGAGTACTGAAGTGGGCTGCCATTTCCTTCTCCAAGACCCAAGGGAAGGAACCAGTAAAAAGCGAGGAGAGATACAGGCAAGAGTTGGGGTGTGGAGGGCAAGACTCCGAGGAAAGTGGAGACCAGCGTAGAGTCCCGGCGGAGGGCTGATTTTTAATAGGAAAACACCCAGGGCAATGCTCTGAGGTCAGAGGGAAGGGCAGGAGAAGGGTGGGTCCTGTGAAAAGTCTGCTGATGAGAAGGAAGTCGGAGGGAGTTCATATCCAAACTTCACAATTTTATTGAGATAACATCTGGTTGCCTAGAAAGAAAACAATTTAGTGATTCTGTTTCAGCCTCTGGAAAGTGAAAGTAACAGTGAAGTAGCTGAGTCGCAAGAGTCCAATTCTTTGCAACCCCATGGACTGTAGCCTACCGGGCTCCTCTGTCCAGGCAAGAGTCCACTGGAGTGATTGCCATTTCCTTCTCCCGGGGATCATCCCAACCCAGGGATCGAACTTGGGTCTCCCGCATTGCAGGCAGATGTTTTACCACATCTGAGCCACCAGGGAAACTTAGAGGTCTCAAGGGGTCTTAGAGACTGGTAAAAGTTAGGCAAAGTTCTTGATGGGAGTGGAAGAACTGATCAATTTTAAGGACAAATAAAGCAGTGATGAACAGCAACTAGGGAGCCATGGATATAGAAATCCACATTGTTCCTTGAGCCCCTACTGCAAACGGAGCAGGCACGGTGCATCTGGTATCTGATGCCCAGTCACGGGCACCTCTCATAGCTGCCTTTACAGTAATTTGATCTATTCTGTCTTATTTTTTCTTGCGACTTTTTATTTCAAAGGACATTCTATATTTAAATCTACATATAGATTTGAAAGCCATAAAGAAAGCTATAAATGGAGTAATGTTGGCCAACAAATGCATGTTCAAATATAATCTGATGATATGTAAAAATATCTGGAAACTTAAGAAGCACCAGTTAAAACAATTTTTAGAGAAATCTACTTATATATTTGAACCTTTAAAAACAAACCCGTAATGAAAAACTTTACAGGACAAAAAGCCAGTTTCTTTGGTAAACTATTTGCAAAGAAAGAGAGAGAGAATTGGGAATGGTGCCTATAGATTAAGAAAAAAAAAGCAAAGACATATCAAACTACAGAATATGTGGACCTTATTTTCCCTGATTCTAACAAAATGTTTAAAAAATTATGACACTGCAGAGAACTGGTAATTTAAACACTGATAGGATAACTGATCTATTAAGGAAGCCAGGTTTCCAAAGGCCGAGCACACAGTAAGCCCTCAATCGAGGTCACGGACTCAGAAATAACCGGAGCCAATAGGAAATTCAGTAACTTCTGAATTACCACTAGGAGTCAGGTTTGTACACACCAAAGCCAAAAAGGACAATAAAAAAAAATCGTTTCTAGAAATGTGATCACCAGTGTTCTTAATTCCTTTCAGTCGGGCAAAGGGAGGGTAAGAGCTTGAAGACTCTGAAGGTTTATAAAACACAACGTTTAATTAAAAAAAAAAAAAAATATATATATATATATATAACCCAAGGAGCAGAACAACCTATACAATATACATCTACTTGTATCAAAATATAAAAATGGATGTGTATTTTTTAAAAAACACAAAATTGAAATAGATGATTTTCCTCCCAATCTATTTTCTAGCACACATTACAAATAGCAAGCAAATTATCAGCTCTGAAAATCTTTTGAGAAACTGAAAGCTCTTTTTCTTCTTCACATTCTTTTTAAATAAATTACTAATTAGTTCAGCCCATTAAATACTGTCAAAATGTGAGAGTTGATGTAAATTCCGAAAGTGAAAAGGCTTCTCTGAGAAGAGAGCATGAGGAAAGCAATTATAAAGTAGGACTAAGCATTCAGGGACTCCATGAGCAGGAGTTACGTGTGTGAGTCGCTCAGGCGTGTCCGACTCGTTGTGACCTCATGGACTGTATGTAGCCCACCAGGCTCCTCTGTCCATGGGATTCTCCAGGCAGGAATGCTGGAGTGAGTAGCCACGCCCTTCTCCAGGGGATCTTCCCCATCCAGGGATCGAACCCGGGTCTCCTGCGTTGCAGGCAGACTGTTAGGGTCTGAGCCACCCAGGTGTTACATGGCAGGAGGCAATTATGCAGAGTGAGAGAAGAAGGTGGTAAAAAGTTAGCATACCGAGTAAGGAATCAAGAGTCTAAGATAACATGGGAAGTTAAGGTTTTGATGGCTGGAGCAAAGATGGTACCAGTCTATGTGACCCAGAAGCAGATGACCTGCTGTCACAACTATCTGTTTACACTTGGCACAATACTCACATACGACAGAGTGAGCGCTTTATGAACATTCAGGGATCATTCAGTCACTTACCATATGAACAAATGAACAGAGAACCTTAAACTGGTCTATGAGGGACGAGAAGTCCTTCTGCAAACATGATAATGAATTTGTAACATGAGACCTAAGGGACAGGGGCTTATTCCAGGAAAGCAGCTTCAAGAGAAGCCAAATAGAACACGACCGACAGGCCAAGGCTGGATATACAGATTCAGAATTAAGAGTCTAGACTTCTTGTTTATTTTAATAGATTCTGGTTTGTGTTTTATCATGTTTGGTTACAAGAGATCATTGGAAGCACTTTGTTCTCACACTATTTCAAATGCATTCTATAAATAATTCTGTAAATAACACTATTATCAGTGAAAAAATGAGAAATCAGTAATATGACGGGTGGGAATAAATGCGAACCTGAAATCAAACTAGAGGTCTGAGTGGAGCCAAACTCCATCAGTTCATGAGTAGACGGTTTTCCATTGGGATGGGGCTTGCTTTCGATTTACACTTATAAGCCTGGGGATTTGAGCAATGGCTTTTTCGAGTAAGTATGAGAATCCTAAACTTAAGATTAGAGGTTCAGATCAGTAGATATTATGGAATTCGATTTTTTTGTGGACGTGTGTGCATATTTTTTAAATGATGCTGCAATGTCTGCATAAACTTTTGTGAAAAAAATGATGGGATATTAATATGGGTGGTTACCTCTGAGTAAGAGGATAAAAAGCAAGGGCCGGAAAAGGGGGAAATGCTCATTTTTTAAATTGTATATGCTTCTGTGCTACTTAATTTTTTAAATTAAGTTTATTACTTATATTGAAGATGTATTATTCATTGAAATATATATGTATGTATATATGTACAGATATGGGTAGTCAAATCAAATATAAAACTTGAATTCCCTAAAAGTATATGAGTGCTTATTTACATATATGTTTAAAGTGAAGTGAAGTTGCTCAGTCGTGTCCAACTCTTCGCAACCCCATGGACTGTAGCCTACTAGGCTCTTCCATCCATGAGATTTTCCAGGCAAGAGTACTGGAAAATATGTTTAGAAAATACATGTATTACTTATGTGTGTTCGTATACACACACATATGAATATATACGCATACTTGTGGATTCTTTTTTTCAATATTCTCACTTCAACTTGGTATTATTCCATTCTTTCAAATTATTTGATACATGTTTCCTCCTTCCAAACTGGGATTATTGTAACATTTACTAATCAGTCCAGGTGGTGCAGTGGTAAAGACTCCGCCTGCCCATGCAGGAGATTTAAAAGATGCAGGTTAGATCCCTGGGTCGAAAAGATCTCCTGAAGAGCAAATGGCAACCCACTCCAGTACTCTTGCCTGGAGAATCCCTTGGGCAGAGGAGCCTGGTGGGCTACAGTCCACGGGGCTGTAAAGAGTCAGAAACTACTGAAAGGCTGAACATCAGCAACAGAGGAACAATACCTTATGGATGTTACAATCCACTATTCTTTTGGGTTTTTCTTTTCCCTTTGGCCATACTGCAAAGCCTACTAGGGATCCTAGTTCCCTGATCAGGGATAGAACCCAAGTCTCATGCATCGGAAGCATGGCGTCTTACCTGCCGGACTACCAGGGAAGTCCCAGATCCACTCTTCTACATTTCAATTTACCTAGTTCAACGGATTGGTCAAAAATATTCAGGTCAGTTAAGAAGTCTGTTTCTTCAACCTAAAATAGTCCTATTTGCATCTCTCCCAATGGGTAATTCCCCAACCAGCACGAATCAGAGGTGAAAAGCTACGAAAAGTTCTAAGTAGGTGGAGGAGGAGAATGAAGTAAAGTGAAAACAAAGTCTAACAGGTTTAGTCACCAACCACAGATGTGATCTTTATGGTGGGAATTACAGTCAAAATAAACTAAAACGCCCTCTCGTTTTGTTGTTCATCGAGACCCAGGGGCCCCTGCGAAGTACTGATGGCAGGTGACCCAGTCCCTGCCACAGCAGGCACCCCGTTCTACTGTGAGCAATTCTTGTGCAACGTCTGATTCCTCACCGCCCGGCGGGGCCCACCAGGATGGGGACCAGGTAGGTGCTAACCATGAGTCCCCACACCCTGCCGGACCCCCACCAAACAGCCTTGACACCTGTATCTGGTAAATGTCGTTAAGTCCTACCATTCTACACAGTGGCAGGGAAGAATTAAAATTCGGTAACAGGAAAAACAGACCTAAAAAAAACCCCCAAAGTTTAACTTAACTGCATCTTGTAAGCAATCCTTATTATGTGTTCTGTTCTGTGAGTTAATAAATGGCCTAGAAGAAAAAGTTCCCAAACTTTTCATGGTTTCACAGAGGAAAATAGCAGTAGAAGAAATTATATAGCATATAACTACTTCTAATTCCTAATACTATATGCTAAGATTAGTGACTTGGCTCATTACAAATACAAAATGTAAAGAAAAGCAGCTCAGACGCATATAGCTGCTCCCAGGTGTGGACCACCGCTGCGGCCAACCACAGCTTCTTATTACTGGCCAAGGCATTCAGAGAGGAGTCCAGAAAGTTGTAGTGAAAGTGTTTAGTTGCTCAGTCGTGTCCAGCTCTTTGCAACCCCATGGACTGTAGCCCACCAGGCTCCTCCGTCCAAGGGATTTCCCAGGCAAGAGTACTGGAGTGGGGTGCCCTTCTTCTCCAGGGGATCTTCCTGACTGAGAGATCAAACCTAGGTCTTCTACTTTGCAGTTGGGCTTTTAACCATCTAAGCCACCAGGGAAGTGGAGTGAGTAGCTATTCTCTTCTCCAGGGGATATTCCTGACCGAGGGATTGAACTGGGGTTTCTTGCATTGCAGGCAGATTCTCTACCATCTGAGCTACCAAGCAAGCGCCAAAGTCCCTGAACAGATTTCCAAAAACGACTAACACTTAGAAAACGCATCATTAAATCTTCTGATTTACATTATGTTAAATTATAGTCTAGGAAAATAAATTCTTTGGGAACCATTTACATTACTGCTTGAGTCCATTAGCCTAAATAATTAAATAACAGTTCATATAATTTTGGTATACATGTGCAAGAGCGTGTGAATAACGAATGTCTGTGTGTACAATACAGAGTGTGTATGTGTCTATTACTTTGTTTGAAATATAACTACCACACCATTACATGTAAACATGAACATGTCCTCTATTTATTCGTCTTCATCATTATCTAGTAATAACAGTTCATGAGCAAAAATGATACAGCACTGGACCCTTAGAAGTGGTTACGAAAAAACTTTTATGTATGATAAATTTTACAACATATAAAATTCCTAGTCTGCATCTTTAAAAGACAATCATTAAAAAAAAAAAGACCACATATGCTTTAAACAATCATCACAATTGAAACAATGAACAAATGTCATTTTTTTCCACAAAGGAAGTACTTGGCCACCTCCCACACTGTCAAGGACTCTAGCCAAAAATAACAGTAATTAGGCTTGTAACCTCATATGTATGGATCTGATCTAGTCAAGCCAAAAATAGCTCTGGTCGTGTATCAACTGTAGGCATTTGTTTCAGAGGCTGTGTCATACAGGCCAAGTCAGGCAAATTACAACGAAAGCACAATGGAATATAATTGAACTTGAGAAAAATTCAAGCTCTTTCAATGTGGTTGAAAGTTCTTTTCAATAATATTGTAGCACATGAGGGTACCCAGCATACCATTAGCTATTTCTTAAGCTCCCTAAAATATACGTTAAACAAGCCAGCAAAAGAGAATTCACACAAGCATGCATTTCTTGAAAACTGGGTAGAGGAGCCACGAGTTACCTGTCCAGAGCCATCATTAGAATCCGTCCTCCTGGAAACCTTCCTGCAAGAGGAGGGGCGGCACTGCCTTTGGGGGTGCCCACCCGCAGCTCGCCCACCCCCAGCGTGGCTTCCAGCTCTTGGGGTTCCTTCTGAGAACCGCCTGCCAGAGCTTCCCTCACACCTGTCTGGGATGCCCTCGCCCTCCTTCTGACCCTACTGGGGAGAAACCTACCAGTAACAGCTAAAATATAAGTGCTTGCCCTGTGCGGACACCGTCCTGAGGAGTCGATGCAGACCCTCTCACTCAACCCTCCCCCAATGCCCACCCAGGAGGGAGAAGCTGCCCACGACCTCCATTCGACAGAGAAGGAAACCACGGCTCCGGAAGCAAACACATCGCTAACACGGAGAAACCTGTCTGCGGGCTTTCAACCCAGGCATGCGGCCTCCAGAATGTGAACTTAACGCTACGCTATACTACAATTACGTATTATTTAACAGGCTGTTCTGCCCAAGCTGGCAACGCCTCCTCTTCTGTGTTTGGGCTTGAGGGTCGTGCGCTCTCAAAGCCTTTCCTGATCCCTACCGGGGCCTCCCCAGTGTGTGCCCACGCACGCTGGCTTCTCCGGCATTGAGAGCACGCGTGCACGGGTGTGGAGGGTTACTTCTCTTAGGCCTGGATCACCCGCTAAAATCATAACCGCCGCATGAACGTCTATCCTGGCCACCAGACGTCCTGGCCCACAGTATTTATCTGCGCTGTCGTTGTTGTTCAGTCGCTAAGTCATGCTGGCCTCTTGGCAACCCCATGGACCATAGCCCTCCAGGCTCCTCTGTCCGTGGGATTCCCCAGACAAACACACTGGAGTGGGTTGCCATGCCCTCCTCCAGGGGATCTTCCTGACCCAGGATCGAACTCACATCTCCTGCATTGGCAGGTGGATTCTTTATTGCTAAGCCACCAGGGAAGCCCCTAGTTATCCATACCTCCCCAATTTTTCATGATTAAGCTTAAATCCCAACTCTCAGAAACTTCTATACATATATCCAGAAAAGCTGTTTTTCTTACCTTTCTGTGCATCCCACAGAACTTCAACTATCCAAATGACTGGATGGAATACAGTATCAATTTAAGGGTATTTAACTGGGCTTCCCTCATAGCTCAGTTGGTAAAGAACCCGCCTGCAATGCAGGATTCGATTCCTGGGTCAGGAAGATCCGCTGGAGAAGGGTTAGGCTACCCCACTCCAGTATTCTTGGGCTTCCTCGGTGGCTCAGCTGGTAAAGAATCCGCCTGCAATGCAGGAGACCTGGGTTAGATCCCTGAGTTGGGAAGATCCCCTGGAGAGAGGGAAAGGCCACCCACTCCAGTATTCTGGCCTGGAGAATTCCATGGACTGTATGGTCCATGGGGTCGCAAAGAGTCGGACACGGCTGAGCGACTTTCACTCACTTTCACGTCACAACTTTATCCCCTTTGCCCACTGTCACTTGTTGTCTTACTTATTTCTCCAGCCCTCCACTAGGCATCAACTTCTTCTCCATCTCTGAGATTTCTAAGCTACCCGATGGGTAAATCTCTCTTCCACCTTCCCTAGTGGTAGAAAAATGGACCCCACAGTCCAAGTGCAATCCTTGAAACACAGCACGTGTTCAAACATGGCTGAACTCACACCTGTCAGAGCTAGTGACCAGACAAAACGTCTCGACTACCTTACTCAGGCCCACTTGGCAGGGCGACTCAGGGTGGAAAATCGAGGAGAAAATGTCTTTTCCCAAGGGAAAAGGAAGCAGCCAATAACTGATCTAACCGATCGGCAGAACTGGAGTGAGATGAGGAGGGGAAGGGGCGCTGAGAAACAAAGCCCCACAAAGCTCTCGGGAGAGCAGCCTCTCTCCCCTTTGCCTCCTCTTGGCCCCCACACGTGACAATGACGACAGGCCGCACTTCTGGCTCCAAGATGAATTTCCATTTTCCACACTCAGACACACCCAATTTCAACAACATCGTTTCAAACGGGTTTATCATCACTGCTAGGGTCATGGGCCCTAGAATCTTGTAATATTCACATGTATGTTGCAACTACAAGCCAGCATGTTACTCACTACTATTTACAAAAGATCAGTAAATTGCACTCACAGTGATCTTACTAAAGTAGCGTCACTAAACAACCTGCTGGAGTTACTTGCTGTGGAAAGAGAGGAATTCCATCGAGTTTCCCTCAATGCTCTGCTACAGAGCGGGCCTGGGGCGCTCCGTCCCTACCGCTTGTTCAATTTATGGTATAAACCGAAGCCACCCTTGGGATGCATGGCTTGAAAGAATCTGTACACTTCTCACTTGGGACTGAAAAGCAAGATCCTCATTTGCTGTCCCAAGAATTGACTTTACAAGTGGCTGAGCTTGGACACAGACCTGGGCGGGGACAGGCACCCAGGAAGAAGCAGGGACACACCCTGCCAGTCATTCCGGGTTTAAATATGCAGTCCTTTGAGAATCATAGACTCACGGTTCCCAATATTCACGAAGGTCGAGGACAGTCTGTCATTCCTAACTTTGCCAAGAAACACACCTGAGTCCTGGGCACCGCCAGGCATGCCCCGGGGTTCCCTGGGCTGGTGGGCAGCCTGCCCTGTGTCCAAGCCCTCTGGCTTTCCCTCTGAAAACCTGCCCAGACCACTGACTCCCCTCCTGGCCCCGCTCCTGGCCCCGGCCGGCACCTCCCCCGCAGACCTCGGCACCGGCCTCCTCAACTCCAGGCTCGAAGGCCCTTCCCCGCTGGACCCTGCCCACAGCCACACCTGCCAGGAGAGCCAGGCCGCTCCCTCCCCTCATTCTCACCTACAGCACCTCCCGGGTCCTTACAGACACTCTGCAATGACCTCCCGTCCACTTGTTTGATGCATGGCTGTATGTCACTAGCCATGATTTTTGGCCCGGGGGTGATCTTGCTCTTCAAAGCGTATCTGACAATGTCTGGAGACACTTCTGGTTGTCACAGCGGAGGGGGAGGGCTTGGCATCTACTGGGTGTAGGCCAGGGATGCTGCTAAACATCCCACGACACACAGGACACCCCTGCAGACAGAGTTATCTGCCCGAAACGTCAAGAGTGCCAAGATTCAGAAACTCTGCTTTGCGGGGTTTGTGATGCTTTAGGCACTAAGCCATGTCTGACTCCTGCGACCCCGTGGACGGAAGCCCACCAGGCTCCTCTGTCCATGCAATTCTCCAGGCAAGAATACTGGAGTAGGCTACCATTTCCTTCTCCAGGGCATCTTCCTGACCCAGGGATCGAACTCGCGTCTCCTGCACTGCAGGCAGAGCTCAGTGCTAAAGAACTGAGCCACCTGGGAAGCCCCCAAACTCTGCTTTAAAATGATCCATATTTGAATGGACATCTGAAAAAGGTTCAATATTACTTTAATCATATTCTCTATTCCTCCTTTGTCCTAGTAATTATTTCCAAATGGAGCAATAAAACATAATTTGGATTATAATCTTATACTTTAACATAATGAATAGCAGTACATGACAGCAATAACTGTTGCTGTGGGTGTGAAAGGAACCAGCCTTCACATTTGCACTAGAACTAAAGGACGCACATGTATGCTGTTGTCAAATATGAAAAAAACCGAGGCAAGAAGAGGTGCAACTTCTGCTATCACTTGGCTAAGATATAAAAACTCCAGCTATATCCTGGTATTCCATCTCAGGATACCGGGATGGAAAGCTTTTCGCACTGTGCCAGGCTAGAGTATTAACATGCAAAACTCAGTCTGGTGGTTAAAGCCTGTCATGGTTTTAAATCTTGATCCACCTCTTCCTTATCTCTATGACATTAAATTACCCTCTAGACCTCAGTTTCCTCATCTGTAAAATGTAGGGCTGGGGAGGGAGAGAAAGAAAAACAACAGCACCTCCCTCACAAAAGTGTGTGAGATTTAGAAAAGACAACAGAGAAAATGTTTAGAATGCTACTTTAGCTTGTAGTTAACATTCACACGGACTTCTCCAGGCCAGAGCACTGGAGTGGATACCCTTCCCCTTCTCCAAGGGATCTTCCCAACCCAGGGATTGAACCTGAGTCTCCTGTACTGCAGGCAGATTCTTTACCAGTTGAGTCACATGGGACACCCAAGAATTACCTGTTATTATCTAACCATATGCAAATATTTCACACCTTATCGCCCTTTCACTTGCATGAGTAATCAAGAAAACTGACTTTGGTCTCCTGTTGAATGTGTATACCTGGGAATTAACTGAAAAACTAAGAAAAACAATGAAAATATCAACTCCATCAACATCTACACCTAGTAATTTATAGACTTTTATGCCTTTAAGTATCTTACTTAAGTAAGGAAATTGTTCTTAATATATAATACGTCAAACACAAAAGTAGTAGAAGGTTTTAGTATGCCAAATAAAGTTATCACTTAAGAAAGTTTTAAATATATTTACAATGTCTGCTTTTATTGAAAAATTTCCAAAATGCCTTAATGTGAAATGATAGTTTCCAAGTAAATTCAGTAATAAATTTGTACATTTCACAAACCTTTACAGTATTACTGTGTACCACGATGTATGATACCATGTCTAGATTTTACTCAACACTATCTTTATTTAAAAAAAAAAAGACTTGGTTTAGCATTTCTTTCATGGATTAAACTAGGAAATTAGTTATCCTTAAAGTTGTAATAAGCAGTTAATTACTGTAACAGCAATACAATGGATCTTCACCTAAACCATTTCTGACTCAACTACTATAAAACAATCATTCAGATTTCATCAGAAGACTGAGAAGTCAAATAAGTTTCTTTGCATTTGGTAAATTTAACATCTTATACGACTTCCTCAAGAGAAACATATTTTGATTTAGAAATATTTTAAACAGCAGCTCAGAGTTTAAGCTAAAATTTACCAATCACATTTGCTGTTAAACAAAGGTTATCCACAATGATAGCCACAAGAAAACAAAAGACCAAAATAGTCATCATATTCAATCTACCACTGACGTCAAGAGAAGAAACCAACAAGACCCCACAAAATGATGCCACTACAAACTCGTTAATAAGAATTTTCTGTCTGACATAAACCTATTTCCAATAAAACCTATTAACAGCAATGACAAAATTCACCTAAGACACAAGCAGGTTCATCTACAAAACACACAACTGATTTTCCTCTCCCTATTATGTAGGAAAATCCTTACAACTTTCATTGTTCCATGTTCTTGCATGCTCCGGCCACACAGCTCTGTAACACCCGTATACTATGATCCCAGGCTAGTGACGCATTCATGTCTAGTTACGGTCTCACCTACCCTGTTAGATCTTTCTGAGTGTGTTATTCCCATCATCGTTTATTTGACTTGCTGTTTTGTCATTCATCTACACGCCGACTGAAGTGAGTCGGTTTCTTGTTGTAACAAGGGCGTACGTTTGGTTTTATCTGTTTCAACTCTTTGCATCGAATCGAGTGGAAGAAATCAGGAAGGGTGGGAATACATACAACATTACAATCCATTCACTTCACACAGAATCCACAGGCGCTTCCACGAACATGTCTGTCAGCCCCGGGGGTCTCTGCACAGTCACGTTACCAGGCATGACAGGGCAGCCGGCCCCCAAGATCTGAGCCACCTGGGCCCCCCCCCCCCCCGCCCGCACCTCACATTCTGGAGCAGCGCTGAGAAGGAACTGCTCGCTCAGCCTGCGGTCCTGGGAGTCCTCCCCCACTATCTCTCCATGGCAACGCAGCTACAGAAAAGCCAGTCCACCTCTTACGCAAATGAAAAAGAGGCCACAAATGTCAGCAGTCACAACATCCACCTCTTCCCTCCCTGCTTAATTTCCTTCTTAAAGTAACAGCAGTGCATTCTCCTCATTCTGTATTTTCAGAACACTGTCCACCGTTCCATGGATGGGAGAGCAGTTTAGGAAAATCAGAGTTAAAAAAAAATCCGTCTGTGTGACCACTTACATAACGTAACTGAGAATCCAAAGATGGGTATGATTTGCTGAGGTTCATTTACCGAGGCAGTATCTCACTGCGTCCCCTTTGTATCGGGGCATCCTAGTGTTTGAGAGAAGAATCCTTTACGATATTAACCATCCTGTAATTTGGCTTTCTTAGAGAGAGACACAGAGAAAGAGGAACAGGGAAACCATCCATTATGATTACCAGGATACACTCAGCACTCATCATACGTTGTTTCTTCTGCAAGTTCATGTTTCTTTAGAAAAATCAAGGTTTGTTTCTACTTTTTTGACCAAATTGTCAATTATCTATTAATAATGCTACAGAATGGAAAAGCTGAACAGATTATCCTTCAACTGTTATCAGGTTTAGCTTATATTGCAATTGAACAGTTTCCTTTCATAAATATATTTTTTAAAGATATATAATGGCCATATATATGGCTACAGATTGAATTCTTGTCCACAGAACCTTGACTAACAGCACCTGATAAATTTTAAAATGATGTTATCTTAAAACATGTTTTAATCCATAAGATGCAACAAAGTATCAAATTCTGTAAACTGTCATTTGACATGTGATTATCTATTAATGAGAATTCTGACTGAGTTCGCAGGGAGCAAGCTCCCATTGGTGGATGATAAACAACATAAATGTGGATGTGGTTGTCTTAATATCCTCTTAAAGGTGTATTTTCCAAGGGAAAACAAATTAGAATCCAAAACACTTATGTTACCTAAAAAACAATAACAAAAAATTTAAAATATACCCAGGGGTGTGGACACACTTTTCCTGTCTCATGAAAAATGCAGCTTTAAAAGTTTCATTAATTACTCAGCATTTATCAAACACCCACCAGTGTGCTAGGCAGCCTAAGTTTGGGAACAAATGTGAAAAGAGATGTCGACATTTAGGATGAAACCTAAAACGCTGTGGAAAGAACTGCATCTGGTACAGCCAGGGGGACACGCCACTCGAGCAAAGGCCTGGAGGCAGGAGGAGCCGCTGTAAGCCAGCACACGGGGAGGCCGGGCGCACAGTGCTCATACAAGGTAGCTACTGTAGTGATAAATGAAAAGTCACACGTCATCTGTGTGCATACGAAGGTCCAACAGCTGACCATCAGCTACAGTTACAGAGCAGTGGGATGAGGCACTTTCACAAAACACCACTCTGCTGTCCCTCAATTGGTCCAGCCCAGGGAAGTGAGTTAGACCATAAAGAAAGCTGAGCACCGAAGGATTGATGCTTTTGAAGTGTGGTGTTGGAGAAGACTCTTAAGAGTCCCTTGGACTGAAAGGGGATCCAACCAGTCCATCCTAAAGGAGATCAGTCTTGAATTTTTTGGAAGGACTGATGCTGAAGCTGAAACGCCAATACCTCGGCCACCTGATGCGAAGAGCTGACTCACAGGAAAAGACCCTGATGCTGGACAAGAATGAAGACAGGAGAAGGGGATGGCAGAGGATGAGATGCTTGGATGGCATCACCGACTCGATGGATATGAGTTTGAGCAGGCTCCAGGAGCTGGTGATGTACAGGGAAGCCTGGCGTGCTGCAATCCATGGGGTAGTAAGGAGCTGGACACGACTGAGCAACTGACCTGAACTGAGGGCTCTGAAGGATTCCCCAGGGTGAAGCTCTTGGGAAGATGTACGAGTCCAGAGCAGAAATGGAGTCAAGAGGTTCTGGGCAAAGCATGAAGCTGGAAACAGTACATCAAGTCAGTCGAACCACAGGCAGGGGGGCATTCAGCCTTTCTGAAGTTCAAGTGTAAAAGAGAAGGATGTGGCTGCAGAAGTAGGCAAGATCAGGAAGGACTAAAAGCCACAGAGAGGACCTGAACCTTTATCCTGAGGTGCATGGTAACAGTACAGGATTTCAGAGAACATGTGATACCAGATTAAAAATTACTCAAGTGAGTCTTTAAATTGCTTTTGCTTCTACAGTTGGAATTCCTCCCCCAGGGGTGGGAAAAAAAAAAAAAAACACCCTGTGAGATAAGCACATAGGAGTGACTATGCATCTCAATGAAACAGTAGTTTCAGTAGTACACAGAGCATAAGCTACCTTAAAGAGAGGTGCTGAATGAAATGTTCTTTCTCAAAGCCTTGAACAGGTCAACCTAGTGTGAACCAGATCATCAGACTTACATCAACAGACCAGGAATCCAGTGTCAGCGCTGCCACCACATCTAAGGAGCTGTACGAGCCTGGGAGGCCTGCCCAAGCGGGGGAGTCACCCCACAAAACTGGGGAATCCACCTCCTACCTATAGGTTCCATTCCATAATACAGCATCCCCACATAAGCTCTTTATCCAAGTTATCTGTCTCCCAAGCTAGATTTTATAGGCTAGAGCCACATTTTGTTCATTTTTATACACTTACATTTGCTCCATCAGAAATGCCCCAAAATACTTTGAACAAAAACTCTTCGGGTTCTTTTCAGCTATTAAGAGCAGTCACTCTAAAATTTTACTTGGGAATCAATTGCAAACAATTCAGTCAACTCAAAAGTGGGCCTCAAATGTAATTTATATCACCAATTGCTTCATTTCACCTTCTTTTGACTATCTGCATTTCACTAAACACAGGACTGGGAGAATGCTATTTTCAAAAAACTAAAAGTTTCAGACTGATTTATAAGCACTTTATAGAGACAAGAAACATAAATTTTTATGTTTTCCAAATCACCAGCAATACTGAAAGTGAAAGTGAAGTCGCTCAGTCATGTCTGACTCTTTTTGACCCCATGAACTGTAGCTTTCCAGGCTTCTCTGTCCATGGGATTTTCCAGAGCAGGTTGCCATTTCCTTCTCCAGGGGTCTTTAGGGATCGAACCCGGGTCTCCCACATTGCAGGCAGACGCTTTACCCTCTGAGCCACCAGGGAAGCCCCAGCAAATGTTCCCAGATCAAAACCCTCTACTTTACAGTAGCATTTTGGTTTTAAATGACCTTCTTTCTTAAATCCACACATTCAGCTTCAAGATTCCATAAAAATGGAGATAGGAACATACCCAGACATCCTAGAGATATGGGAGGCATTTTTAAAAACAGACACAATAGCAGTGAGGATACATCTGATCATCTGGATTTCTTCCTTCCCACACTACAGAGGGGCTTCCCTGGTAGCTCAGCTGGTAAAGCATCTGTCTGCAACGCAGGAGACCCAGTTCAGTCCCTGGGTCAGGAAGTTCCCCTGAAAAAGACGTGATGACCCAAAATTCAGGCTTCAGGGATTTATTAACTCACACCCTAATATTCTTCACGTTTTACAACCATTGTGTGATGATCTTTGACTGTTAGGAGGGATTTTGAAGAAATATCAACTCCCCTCCCATCCTCCAAAAATACATTTCATACTGACCATTCTAATCTGTTCAGAAAATGTAACTGAGACAGCCTTTTAAAATCGCTTATGTCTGAGATTGTAGGATGTGCACATTAACTTCAATACTATCTTCTAGACAACAGACTCACAAGCGAAACTCCCAGAATGGGGGTAAGGGTGAACATGAGCTTGTTTTTAAGTTCCTAGGCTAGTGACTCCTCACCATTTCAAGGGTAAGGATCTCTTTTCAACAAAAACTTCTGGAAGCCTCCCAAGGATCGTGGATATAGTTTTACTCTCTGATTGGTTTAGGAATCTTATTGATGATAAAAATATATAAAAGCAAATTTCAAGTGGATCTGTATTTCACTAATCACAATACTATCTATATCACTGATTTAATTAAAATAAAGGAGCACCAAAACATATTAAATGACTCAAAGATCACCAGAAGTCGGTTTTATCTCAGTAATAAAAGGATAGCTTGACATCAGAAAAATCTATTTCTACAATTTGCTACAATTCCATAAGGAAGAATATCACTATAGAAGTCAAAACAGAGTGATAAAAATTGCATACCAATTCCTATCAAAATGCCCAGAAAGTTATAATTAGAAGATAATTTCTGAAACTACATAAATAAGATCCACAAGAAGCTAACTGCGATCACTGTATTTAACTGCAGACTACCAGAAGCATTACCATCAACGTCAGAATTTAATCAGTGGTACTATTTAACACTTTAGAGATACTGGACAACTCGATAAAATAAGAAAGGAAATTTTAAAGAGGCATGAAAATTGTAAAGGAAGAAATGAAATCATTTATTTGCAGCTGATATGACAATCTAATGAGAAAAACTAAGAAAATCAACTGAACTGGAAGAACGAGTAAGAATTTAGTAAAGTGGGTGCAAGCTCAGTCGGGTCTGACTCTCTGCGGCTCCATGGATTATACAGCCCGGCAGGCTCCTCTGTCCATGAGATTCTCCAGACAAGAATGCTGGATTGGGTTACCATTTCCTACTCCAGAGGATCTTCCCGACCCAGGGATTGGACCTGCATCTCTTGTGTCTCCTCATTGGCAAGTGGATTCTTTCCCATTGCACCACCTGGGAAGCCCTAAAGTAGCCATATACAGAGTCAACTCACAAAACTGGATAGTTTTAATGGACTTTTAAAGGTACCCACAAGCAAAATAAAAAACAGAACATATAGAGAGATAAGGTAAATGTGGCAAGATGTTAACATACATGAATTTAAGGAAACACGAGTATCAGTTAATCTTGGTGCTTTTAAGACTATCACATTCCTTTAGTCTAAAGCTCCATATAACATGGGAAGTAAATTCAAGACACTTCCTTCCTCCTCAAATCTTCTCCCGTTGCCCATTACCCTGCTGGCAGTTTATTTATCCTGTTTCACCTCCAAATAAATCTGAGGGCATTTGAGCTTATTTTCTGCTCTGTATTCTGTACTGTGGCTCTTCATTAACTCATCACTCTAGGTCTCAGCTTCTGTTCCAACATTTGTACCCAATGAAGGCTAAATCTACTCTGGACTCTAAAACGGCCGAGAGGCTTTCTAGCCCAATACACATCTCTGTTAACTAAATTGCTGAGCAATGAAATGTAAAACAAAAGATCCAAACGTCACGTCACCCTTGCCTTGAGTATTCCATGAAGTGCGGTCCCCTTAAATGATGTACTGAGACCTCCAGGTCTCACTGCATTGATGTTATAAACAGCACTGGCTTCATGGGATCCTTGTCTTGGGTACATGTTTATCTAGATCACTGGGCTCGTTTGGGGCTTAACTTACCTTGTGAGCAGGTTGGTGCTTTTTGACCAGGATGATGAAATCTCATGCATCAAAACCACAATGCTGGCTTAAAGAATTCAACTCATGACTTGAAATTTGCTAACTCAGAAAATATTCTCGCTCAGAAGTCAAACACTCAACCAGAAGGATGAATGATTTCTTCTCTCCCAGACTGGGTATCTGGTGAGAGGAAGACATAAAATGCCTGCATCGCATCATCTGGTTTGTGGCAACTCCTTGGGTCAAGCACAGAGGTTTTCTATTTTAAATATAAGCTATGAAAGATAACAAAATCAATAAGATAATAAATTAGTTTTAAAAAATTAGAATAATTTTAATTGAAGAATTGTTTTCTTTCCACTTTAGATTCCTCAAGTATAAGTTCTAATAGCCCCTTGTGACTTTCGGTTTGCAACATAAATTACAATTTTAATTCTATAATAATTTAGGCAATTGTTTCATATTATACTTTCCCACCAGAGAAGGAAATGGCAACCTACTCCAGTATTCTGGCCTGGAAAATTCCATGGATGGAGGAGCCTGGTAGGCTACAGTCCATGGGGTCGCAAGGAGTCGGACACGACTGAGCGACATCACTTTCTTTCTTTCTATACTTCCTTTTGGAGAGGGACATGGCAACCCACTCCAGTGTTCTTGCCTGGAGAATCCCATGGACGGAGGGACCTGGTGGGCTGCTGTCTATGGGGTTGCAGGGAGTTGGACACGACTAAGCAACTCACACACACACACACACACACACACACACACACACACACACACACCCCTTCCCACCAAGCAAAAAACTTTACAAGAAGAGGAACCCTGTCCATCTAGTTTTGCACTGAAGTCTGACTCCTCAGCATGAAGACATTCCATCTTCATGGAAGAGTGATGACAGTAGATCAAACTGAAACTAATGACAGTAAGTTTCTAAAACAGGTGTTTAAAATACAAAGTACTTTTATTTAAAGTATTGCAGGATAAATATAAAAATGAATATTACAGCCCTGAATAAGCTTCTCAAATGCTCAGAGTTTTCAATGAGCAAGAAGCAAGACATTTTTGATCAAATAATATGCTATGCCATCAAACCACATTAATTAGAAAGGTGAAAAAAAGGTTCTACGATAATCATTAGGTTAAATGGAAATAAATCAAGCATACAACAGCAAGAGAATGTGAATTATGACAAAGGAATATGATGCAATGTCATGCAGTCATTTGAAACAAAGTCTAAAAGGAATACTAATGACATTGAGCAATACTAGTTACAGATACCATTAAAGAGGAGCACCGGAAAATAAATATTGTATGATGCCAATGGTGCTTTATAATGCATACATAGTTATATATGCATATACATATGCGTGCAAAGGTACACGTATATAGTCTAGAGACATGCATACATACACATATATGAAATATGTCACATTGTTAGCAGTTATTTCTGGATGACACAGTTCTGAGTGACTATAATTTCTGTGGACCTTTCAAATTCTCTGCAATAAACATATCAACAATTTTTTTTTTTCTTTTGGTAACTCCGCCTACAGAGGGAGAAAGATGGACCTTAATTTCCACAGCATAAACATAGGTTTCAATCTAATTACTGACACAGGCATCAGTCAAATGTGTGAACCAAACATAATACTCTAACATGCCCCGCACTGCAGCAGAGCCGACTAAAGGAGCTCAGACCAAAGTTACCTGAATGTAGAGCAGACACTATATGCCTGCTGCTGAGAGCTGAGTGCTAGAGTGTGAAAGCTACTAGCCTTCAAGTAGGGGCTTCTCTGGTAGCTCAGCTGGTAAAGAATCCGCCTGCAATGCAGGAGACCTGGGTTCAATCCCTGGGTTGGGAAGATTCCCTGGAGAAAGGAATGGCGACCCACTCCAGTATTCCTGCCTGGAGAATCCCCATGAACAGAGGAGCCTGGTGGGCTACACTCCATGGGGTCGCCACGAGTCAGACGCAATAGAGTGACTCATCACAGCACAGCTTTCAAGTATAGTAGGCTCTTCCTAAAATGCAGGGAAAAGATAGATCTTTTTTTTCTCTGATTTTAACAAGATGTATCTCTTATTTTTAATGGCAAACGATGAAAATGTATACATTTTCTCTCCTTCTGTTATCCTACCTGTAAGACTCTTTATTTTTAAAAAATTACCTTAAATGTGGAATAATAAAATAATCACCACCCATGCAAATATTTGTCACAGTAGCACTTATTTTAGAGAAGAATGGGAAGCCGCCACATAATAGAGTTGTGCATGTTTATTCTTATGGTCTTAGGTCATCTCTTGTTTTGTTTGGGGTCTGATAAAACTGGAAAGGAAAAATGGCGTTTTATTATTGTCTCCCACCATATCCCGACTGCAGCAGCATGTAACCCCCACACTTTTCCTCCTAGTACTAACAGGCTCGTTTCAGTTCAGACGTGGAGTCAATTCTGCTCTTATCAGGCACTGGGACAAGTCAACAATTCCCCCCAAGGGCCCAAGAACCTTTTAATGGGTCTTCTGCACCAAGACTCCCAGTATTTATTTATGTTTTCCTGATCTATCCAAACATTTGGGTTAGTTTATAATTAAGAACAAGATCTTCTAGCACTAACACCTAAAAAAAGATGTCCTTTTCATTATAGGGGACTGGAATGCAAAAGTGGGAAGTCAAGAAATACCTGGAGTAACAGGCAAGTTTGGCCTTGGAGTACAAAATGAAGCAGGGGAAAGGCTAATAGAGATTTGCCAAGAGAATGCACTGGTCATAGCAAACACCCTCTTCCAACAACACAAAGAAGACCCTACACATGGACATCACCAGATGGTCAACACCAAAACACACTGGTTATATTCTTTGCAGCCAAAGATGGAGAAGCTCTATATAGTCAGCAAAAACAAGACCACAGAAGCTGACTGTGGCTCAGATCACGAACTCCTTATTGCCGAATTCAGACTTAAATTGAAGAAAGTAGAGAAAACCACTATATCATTCAGGTACGACCTAAATCAAATCCCTTACAATTACACAGTAGAAGTGGCAAACAGATTCAAGGGATTAATTCTGACAGACAGAGTGCCTAAAGAACTATGGACGGAGGTTCATGACATTGTACAGGAGACAGGGATCAAGACTGTCCCCAAGAAAAAGAAATGCAAAAAAGCAAAATGGCTGTCTGAGGCCTTACAAATAGCTGTGAATAGAAGAGAAGCGAAACAAAGGAAAAATGGAAAGATATACCCATTTGAATGCAGAGTTCCAAAGAAAAGCAAGGAGAGATAAGAAAGCCTTCCTCAGTTATCAATGCAAAGAAATAGAGGAAAACAATAGAATGGGAAAGTCTAGGGATCTCTTCAAGAAAATGAGAGATACCAAGGGAACATTTCATGCAAAGATGGGCACAATAAAGGACAGAAATGGTATGGACGTTACAGAAGCAGAAGATATTAAGAAGAGGTGGCAAGAATACACAAAAGAACTGTATAAAAAAGATCTTCACGTCGCAGATAATCATGATGGTATGATGACCAAACTAGAGCCAGACATCCTGGAAAGTGAAGTCAATTGGGCTTCATTTGTTCACTATGAACAAAGTTAGGGGAGGTGATGGAATTCCAGTTGGGCTATTTCAAATCCTAAAAGATGATGCTGTTAAAGTGTTGCACTCAATATGCCAGCAAATTTGGAAAACTCAGCAGTGGCCAAGAGACTGGAAAAGATCAGTTTTCCTTCCAATCCCAAAGAAAGAAAATGCCAAAGAATGCTCAAACTACCACACAATTGCACTCATCTCACACGTTAGTAAAGTAATAATGCTCAGAATTTGCTAAGCCAGTCTTCAACAGTACATGAACCGTGAACTTTCAGATGTCCAAGCTGGATTTAGAAAAAGCAGAGGAACCAGAGATCAAATTGCTAACATCTGCTGGATCATCAAAAAAGCAAAAGAGTTCAAGAAAAACATTTACTTCTGCTTTATTTACAGTGCCAAAGCCTTTGACTATGTGGACCACAACAAACTGTGGAAAATTCTTAAAGAGACTGGAATACCAGACCACCTGACCTTCCTCTTGAGAAATCTGTATGCAGGTCAGGAAGCAACAGTTAGAACTGGACATGGAACAACATATTTGTTCCAAACAGGAAAAGGAGTGTGTCAAGGCTGTATATTGTCACCCTGCTTATTTAACTTTCATGCAGAGTACATCATGAGAAATGGAGGCACAAACTGGAATCAAGGTTGCCAGGAGAAATATCAATAACCTTAGATATGCAGATGACACCACCCTTATGGCAGAAAGCAAAGAAGAACTAAAAAGGAGCCTCTTGATGAAAGTGAAAGAGGAGAGTGAAAAATTTGACTTGAGGCTCAACATTCAGAAAACGAAGATCATGGCATCTGGTCCCATCACTTCACAGCAAATAGATGGGGAAACAGTGAAAACAGTGACAGACTTTATTTTGGGGGGCTCCAAAAATCACTGCAGATTGTGACTGCAGCCATGAAATTAAAAGACACTTGCTCCTTGAAAGAGAAGTTATGACCAACCTAGACAGCATATTAAAAAGCAGAGACATTACTTTGCCAACAAAGTCCATCTAGTCAAGGCTATGGTTTTTCCAGTAGTCATGTATGGATGTGGGAGTTGGACTATAAAGAAAGCTAAGCGTTGAAGAATTGATGCTTTTGAACTATGGTGTTGGAGAAGACTCTTGAGAGTCCCCTAGACTGCAAGGAGATCCAACCAGTCCATCCTAAAGGAGATCAGTCCTGAATATTCTTTGGAAGGACTGATGCAGAAGCTGAAACTCCAATACTTTGGCCACCTGATTCGAAGAACTGACTCCTTGGAAGAGACCCTGATGCTGGGAAAGATTGATGACAGGAGGAGAAGGGGAAGGCAGAGGATGAGATGGTTGGATGGCATCACCGACTCAATGGACATGAGTTTGAGTAAACTCCGGGAGTTGGTGATGGACAGGGAGGCCTGGCGTGCTGCGGTCCATGGGGTTGTAAAGAGTTGGACACGACTGAGAGATTGAACGGAACGATAAATTAAGAATGTTTTCCCAAGACAATCTTTCTTTTCAGAGCTTATAACACATTTCTATGCTATTCCTCTTATTTTTACCCACGGTAAGCTTTATCTTTTGATTTGATCCAGAGAAAACTGCACCTCTCTTCTTTTTAAACAAACTATAAAATGATCTCAGGACCTCTCAATGTTTAAAGGGTAGCATGTAAAATCTAACTAGGCCTGCCAGAGAAAAGTCCAACACACACAAAAAAACCTAGCACATCAGAAAGTATTTGTAATAATTTTATATTTTGTCTTAGGCAAACCAGTATTCTGTAACACTACATACTGGAGACAAATATCCTTTCAGGTTTTCCCCAAAATGGGTATGTGAATTACAGCAGTTGCACACAAAGTCTTGTGATCTAGGGAACAATTACACTGTGAAATATAACAGGCACATGGTCCGGGTTACGGGAATGATATAACTCCTCCAACAATTAAAATCAGATTATTTTAAATAGTACTCTTTTGCTTAATTTTTTTTTAAATTATGAAAGTATGGTAACACATTTACCAGAGTCGTGCAAAATACAGAACAAAGTTACAAATGGTTCCCCTATGTATTACAATTAATTTTAGGTAGATAAATTAAAATTTTTAGTTGGAGTTTCAATAACAAACTCTCAAAACTTATTGGAATGAATAGATAGAAAAGTAGAAGGACACAGTAGGCCTGGAAAGTACTATAAACCAGTTCAACATAATTAAGATTTATACAATGTTCACAGAACAGCAGGATACAAATTGTATTCCAGTTCCCAGAGTCTATTAACCAGGAGACACTGGAACATATCCAAGGGCATAAAACAAGGTGCAAAACTTTCAGAGTCTTTTCTCTTGTCACTGTGAATACCACTCATTTCGATACGAATTTCTTGTTTTGCTGCAATCACCGTCAGTCTTTTAACTTTATTGAGGCTTTCCACGGCTAAGTCAAAGATCTCTCTTGCTTAATGACACACTGCGCTGGGAAATACATGAGTTATTTTTAAATATTGTATTTAACATGAGAATCCCCACCTCTTACTCCAAGGAATGACTATTTAAATATTTCTTCCAAGTCTTCATTTAACATTTCCTCATCATTTTGCATGGTTTTTAACAAATGTTGGGTCAACTAAATTTCTAGCTAACAAGTAGTTACCTGATCTTACTCTGGTGAAAGAAGATCCTTAGGTTTCATTTTAGGACAAGAAAAGGAAGTTGAGGCAACAGCGCGCCCTGGGAATAGCAAGGGTTTTGTTTATAGACAAACGGAGGCTCCCTTCGGGCCGGGCCGCCCACCGGCTGCCTGACACCGGGCAAGCAACGCCACTCCCAGCCCCGCACCCAGCTTTTCCACCAAAGACAAAACAAAACAAAAACCCCCAAATTAAACAGCACCATCTGCCTCAAGACAAGTTTTAATTCCTAAAAGAGATAACGGATGTAACAGAGCAGACACCAAGGGGAAGCCAATGGACATCATGTCTTCTTCCTTTCTTCATAAACACACACCTTCTAAACTATCAAATGACCTTAGTGCCTAAGGGTCAGGAAAACTTGAAACCAGCTGATGTACCATGGCAGCATATTTACGTTACTTTTTTTACTGGGGTAACGAGACCCCAGTTTGATTCCTGGGTCAGGAAGATCCGCTGGAGAAGGGATAGGCTGCTCACTCCAGTATTCTTGGGCTTCCGTTGTGGCTCAGCCGGTAAGGAATCCACCTGCAATGTGGGAGACCTGGGTTCAATCCCTGGGCTGGGAAGAACTCCTGGAAAAGAGAAAGGCTACCCACTCCAATATTCTGGCCTGGAGAATTCCATGGACTGTGTAGTCCACGGGGTCGCAAAGGGCTGGACACAACTGAGCAACTTTCACTTTTGCATAATTGCTTTCTAATTTTGTACAACAGAACGTATACATATATTCTCTCGCCCTTAGCCCTACTTTCCACCCCCTATGCCATCCTACCAATCTAAGTCAGCAAAGAACACAGAGCTGAGCTCCCTATGTGGAACATTAATTTTTTTAAAGGACGTGTAAGGAAGTTAAAATGTATTCCTAAAAGCCCTTAAATATTACATCATGCCACACATACAAAGCCATCTCTTTAAACACGTGTCCACTCATTTTGGATGCTCCTGATCACACATTTCATCATTCAGACCAGTGTCCTCATCACGTAAAACAAAACCTAAAGGCAAAGACTGAACCAGCACAGTCACAATCTGGACAGACACGCTGTGGTTCTGTTACCACCAGAAGACAGCTCCTTACGCATCTAATGCCTGCACAGTTGGAAGGGAGGGCTTTCAAAGGCACTCGAGGCCCAGAGGCCAGAGCGGCTGGACAGCCTCCAGGGCTGGGCAGGCTGACCACATGGCCTCCCTCAGCGGAAAGTCCCCACACGGCGTCTGAACTCATTTTGAAAGCAGGGGGCAGTTCCTCCTACGCCTCATCTGGGCGAGTTTCTAGAAAAGGACAGTTTGCCGAGAGCCACAGAGGTTCTCTCACGAGCGGCTGAAGCATAATTACGGGCTCGGGTAGTGATGGAGAGAGAGGTGCGGAGACAGAGCGCACTCAGGAGGAAGGGTGAGGGCTGAAAACAGCGGCCCCAAATCCAGGCCCTCTGAGGAGCGGACTACAGAAACACCGACTCCCTCCTGCCCCACCACCTCCCTTCCTGCAGGAAAAGCAAATAAACCAACAAACAAAAATGGCTGCAGTCTGTGTGCTCATGTGTAAAGTGTACCTAGATCTGTTTCCTTTCCTCTGGAGATACAGAGCATGCATGGGTCAGTGTGAACATGCATATGCTTTCACTTTATATCTTACCTATAGATTATGTCATATACATGCCATACAGACAAAAATGGAAGAACATACCATAATATTTTTGAATGGCCACTTACTGCGGGGGAGGAAGGATACACATGAGATCTGGACTTCTCTGACAGCAGCTTACTTTCTAGATTATGCTTATGAACCACTTTAATATTTTACATAATTACAAAAGAAAAATTTTAAACAAACCTACCTTTAAAATTCAAAAACAAAATGACGAATGAATTTCAGGATGTACTGAGTTGTGGCATAACCATCCCAACGGGAACAAGGGACACTGAAACACACACTTTGATGACATAACCCGAGTGATACGGACCCTGAGGGAAAGTGAAAATGCAAAAGAAAAAGGTGTTGATGGCGGTGGTGGCATTAAGTTGAAACCTACGTCAAGGCTGTAGACTGTCACCCTGCTTATTTAACTTATATGCAGAGTACATCATGAGAAACGCTGGGCTGGAGGAAGCAAAAGTTGGAATCAAGATTGCTGGGAGAAATATCAATAACCTCAGATATGCAGATGACACAGAGAGCAAAGAACTAAAGAGCCTCTTGATGAAAGTGAAAGAGGAGAGTGAGAAAGTTGGCTTGAGGCTCAACATTCAGAAAACGAAGATCATGGCATTTGGTCCCATCACTTCACAGCAAATAGATGGGGAAACAGTGGCTGACTTTATTTTGGAGTGCTCCAAAAATCATTGCAGATGGTGACTGCAGCCATGAAATTAAAAGATGCTTGCTCCCTGGAAGAAACGTTATGACCAACCTAGATAGCATATTAAAAAGCAGAGACATTATTTTGCCAACAAAGGTCTGTCTAGTCAAAGCTATGGTTTTTCCAGTAGTCATGTATGGATGTGAGGGTTGGACTATAAAGAAACCTGGGGGCAGAAAAATTGATGCTTTTGAACTGTGGTGTTGGAGAAGACTCTTGAGAGTCCCTTGGGCTGCAAAGAGATCCAACCAGTCCATCCTAAAGGAGATCAGTCCTGAATGTTCTTTGGAGGACTGATGCTGAAGCTGAAACTCCAATACTTTGGCCACTTGACGTGAAGAACTGACTCATATGAAAAGACCCTGATGCTGGGAAAGATTGAGGGTGGGAGGAGAAGGGGATGACAGAGGATGAGATGGTTGGATGGCATCACCGACTCCATGGATGTGAGTCTGAGCAAGCTGCGGAAGTTGGTGATGGACAGGGAGGCCTGGCGTGCTGCAGTCCTTAGGGTCGCAAAGAGTTGGGAACAACTGAGCGACTGAACTGAACTGAACTGATCCCGGTATATCGTGGCACAAAGCAAGTGTGTGATTCTACCCTCGCGGGAGTCACTGAAAACCAGGCTTCCCCCTGTGAGAGGAAGGAGATATAGAAGACCAAAGAGGCCGCGTAAAACCCTGTAGTCCTGCCATCTGTCCTGAGCTGTATTGGTGTGTTTCTGTGTGTACACACACACAGAGAACCCACCAAGGACAAATACAGTCCCTCTGTATTTGGGATGGGCAGCCAGGCCAGCAGCGAGAACACGCCCGGCACCCAGACTGTGGCACCCAGAGACGCCACCTCCCACCGCATCTGGGCGTCATCAGCAGAGCATCTCCAGTCTGCGGGCCGTGGGTCCCAAATACTGCTGGAGCCCACGAGCACACAGCCTTCTGGACGAAGCCTGGCCAGAGGATGAGGGGCAGGCACTCGGCGGGGCTGAGGGAGCGGGAGGGACAGATAGGCATAGCCTGATGGGCAGGACCCACGTCTCCTCCTGAAGGGAAAAGGGGAAGAAGGGAGGAGGTGATTCAGATCCACCAATGCCTACCCCGCTCGCTGTGCCAGCTCCTTGGGTGAACTAGGGCACGTCATCTGAGGGTGTAAGGCTTATCTACCTCACGGAGACAAAGTGGGGAAACGAGATTCCAAGCTCGACAGTGCTTCCTGAACACAGGGCTGCTCCCCGGGCCGGAGGACCGGGTGCCCTGCATTCAGGGCGGACGCTGGGGTCACTGCTGGGACGGGTCAGAGGCAAGAGACCCAGGCTGAGCTGTGAGATGGGCTTCATCAGGGTTCTCAGGAGACCCCAGGCCTGCCCTTCACCCGACACCATGGAGCCCACCACACCCAGCGGCACGCGTTGTGAGCACCCCCTGCGAAGGCCCGAGTTTACATCCTCACTTAAGGGCACGAACCAGGTCATCCAATTCCAGCCTTCTCATTAAACAGTTACATGCTAAAAGTTTCACAGAAGAAATGTTCCCTCATTACATAATAAAAATTGTTCAAATCCTGAATAGGGCATGCTAGAAAAAGGAAGTTTATTCAGCAAAACTACTTTGCTCTATACTTTGCCAGGCAAGTATACACTTTTTAGTTACATAACCACAAATTTAATTTGTTTTTAAATAACCTTTGAATCATCTGTAAATCATATATATATATATATATGTTTTTTTTTTCTTCCTACATACAAATAGTATTTCTTACCAGAGGGAGCAGACAGAAAAGTATCTTCTTTGGCTATGTGTGTTGATTTTTCAAGAGAGAACTGGGTGAAGTTTATATACTTGGAAAGCACATGTTAGATTTTTAGTAATCTATAGCCAGGGAAAGAGAAGCAATTCAGGCTGAACAACCAGCACGCTGGTCTGTGAGAAGCCTTACATCCTGCCCCCAACACAGAAAGTGAGTGTGGTCACCCCACAGCTGCCCCAGGACCTCAAATACCACTGGCTCCTCTTCCCCAGGGTGATGGACCACCCCCCACACCCCCAACCAGGAGAATCTCACGGTGAAGGGTGTGAGTCAAAATCCCCTTTCGCCTGAAATACTCACGGATTCTGCCATAATGAATAGCATTAACCCCCAACTTCCGTATACCGAAAAGATGTCTGTTCCAAGGGTGCTCCTACTGCGGGCTAATCTAAAGCCCATAATGAATGTTATGGTCATAGATGGCTTCGAGAGACCCCTCTCCCCTCCCCCTACACACATCTTTTTTTAATAATCTCACCTCTCCCACCCTCCTTTGGACAACCGGGAGTTTAGCTGTATGTTCAAATTCAGTCTTAACACATACAAAGGATGGCTACCATCCTTCTCACTGACATCCTTTTCCTTTTCCTGTTACAGTGCTGTAAGCAGACAGCAGGCATCATACAACCATTCGGGGCTTGATTCTGGTTTGAACTGAGAGACTAGGGCTGAGAAAAGAATACAGAAATGTTCCCAAGCAGGGAGCTATGCTCAATAATTTGCAATAACCTGTAAGGGAAAAGAACTGTTGTTCAAATAATAGCAGCAAGGAGAAAAGTCTGTTTTTGACTTCCAGAGTTCTTCAGCTCAACTGGAAAGACATTTTGAGAAATAATCATTCCGCTTTGGACCCTGCACATTGATTTTTCTGAGCGAAGAGTGTCTCCAGGTTCTATTAACAGCAGACTCACATGCGTGTTTTGAAATATGCTGTGAATCACAAAGAACATCTTGATGACTAAGGGGGAAAAAAGCAGGAATTTTTGGAGGGGTGGCAGACATTTCCAGTTGGAAGGAGGCCAAGAGCTGTTTGTAGAAAGAGGAAGTACTGGAAATATAAGCCACCTCTTCCAAGTACTAAGTGGTCATTCAACATCTGGGTGACAAAGTTCAGAAAAATACGGTCATGATTCCATCTTCAAGCACATTTTCATTCCCACATGGAAAGGAGTGGGAAGACGTGGACTCTTGGGCCTCTGCGGCAGGCTGTTCTCAGGAACAGTGCTGACATGCCTTCCATGGCCAGTCACACGCTCTGGAGCTCACCTGCCTCACCTCTGGACCTCAAGTCACTCAGGATTCATGACTTTTTAAGGGGAACAAATAACTGCCCCCAAAAGGGGTGACTGCTTAACAGAGAGCCTGGGAAAGACTTAAAATATCCACGGGCACAACAGCTGGTTAGAAACCGAAGGCTCTGCTGATGTTGCTCAACTGCTAAATGTCCAGCTGCGTGCGACGCCGTGGACTGCAGCCCACCAGGCTCCCCTGTCCGTGGCATTTCCCAGGCAAGAGTGCTGGAGTGGGGTTGCCATTTCTGCTAAATGGGAATATGAAGATAAGCGGCTGCGGAGATAAACTCGCAGCATCTCTGCCAGCCCCCACCCCCGCCCCGCCCCATTACGTGAACCGCAAGCACCCAGATGCTAAAAAGCAAGAAGAATGCAATGACCCCAAACACAGGGTCTGAAAGTCTTTCCTGGCTGGCTCACCAAGACATCTCGGTTTATCCCGGCTGCAGGTAACAGGGCCGTGAGTTAAAATGCTGCCTCTGCAGGAGTGAGGCGGCGGCCGTCGTGGGCTTAAAGAGCTGTGAACTTAGGGATGAAGCTGGCAGCAAACACCACCCTTAAACCTCCCCCGCCCAAAGCAGGATGAGGGGAGCGCGGCCTGTGCAACAGAAGGAGAAGAGGTCAGGGCAGACGGCCTGGATCTCTGACAATTCCACCCAGAGCCGGAGTGACCGGGGCGGGTTGCACCACCGCCTGGGGCTGTAGGAGCCAACCCTCGCCCAGCACAGTGCCCACATGGAGAGGGCACCTCCTGCACTCTCCGGGGAGGGGGGGGCCTCCCCAAACATGGCTTCACCCGATGGCAACTCTCCGATTCCTTAGACAACCATCTTGGCCAAGTGCCTCCGATCATTTAAAACTGCACAGGTCCATCCCTGGGCGAGGGGCATACTGTACCGAGCGTGTCCCCAAACTTGAATTGTATAAGACATACACAGATCTCACAGGCACTCAGAAATTATGTTACTTTTACACTACGACGGCATTCACACATCACTGCAAAAAGCACAGCGCCTCACGCACTTAGATGGGTGGCAGCAGTAAGATGGGGGCAAGCCTCGGGTAAGACGGACTGCAATTCTACCGCCAGCCCCTGCTCGGCCACTCCGTCTCTGGGAGCCTTGGTTTCCTCCTCCTTTGCGCCTTTGTTTTCCTCTTTCTCAAATGGGGACATGCAAGTACAACTAGCTACAAAAAGTTTTCAGAGGACCGAATGAGGTAATGAGATTAGGACGGGCTGAGAAATACAGTAAGGACTCAATAAATGTTGGCCACCACCCATAATAATATATGCAAATTTATACAGCTAATTTTTTAACTACTATTCAAGTCAAGAATATCTAGGGGTTTGAAAGCACATTTTTAAAAATTTAACACAATCTACCAGTTTACAAAATCTAAAGAAGTAGTTCAGATATTCAGAACAAACAAGGTAAAATTTCTCTAGTTTCTATGTGGCTAAAATCCCTATTTTTTTAATCTTTTCCCAGTGAATTCTGGATAACTTAAATTACGTCTAATTTCATCTCTTGGGTCAGTATTTCACAAAAGATGCTTAACATTCTTTTGCAAATCATATTTGTTTATGAACAGAAACATCAAGCATTAGCGGGTTGCCATTCACTTCTCCAGGGGAATCTTCCCAACCCAGGGATCAAAACTGAGGTCTGCTGCATTGCAGGCAGATTCTTCACCATCTGAGCCACCAGGGAAGATCCCAAGAATACAATTAATTACTAGATTTCAAACTGGCAAAATTTAAAGCATGGCTTCCTGATTCTGTTAATGTTACAATCGAGTTTTATTAGGGATGTCTGCTGCACCACTACACTATGGAAAGCATTTAATGGGCATGTACTGTAAAAATCATAATGGATGTTTACCTGCTATTTGAGAGGTTATGAAAAGGTTGTTTACATGCTATGAACACACCCTCTGAGGCTCTTGGTGGGCCAACCTCCACTGACCATGGGCACACTTCCTTTCCGAGCGTTAACTCAACGTGAATTTACTCAAGGAACCAAGGAGCTAGCTCCAGGCCCTTCCCGTTGCACAACCCCAGGGGTGCCACCCCCACGGACTTTTGTAGGTGGCAGCACAGTATCCCCAGGCCACCTTT
This sequence comes from Antilocapra americana, assembly GCA_007570785.1. Taxonomy (NCBI): domain Eukaryota; kingdom Metazoa; phylum Chordata; class Mammalia; order Artiodactyla; family Antilocapridae; genus Antilocapra; species Antilocapra americana. The sequence goes on from ML664180.1 coordinate 14,048,933, forward strand.
TCACTCTCACGGCACCCTGAAAATTGCACCCAACTCATGACATGTTAAAGGAAGTGTACAAGCCACATAAATCCCCCTTGACATGTCAAATCGATTCAAACATGCCCCACCTTCCTTCCAGATCAAGGCAACTAGTCAGGAGCCAATTCTAACATGCAGCAAATCTGCTAGTTCTACCGGGCAACTCAGGGGACCTCCAGGGACCAGGGACCAAGCGCTGTGTCTGAGATGAATGGTGATCTATTTGGATCCACACAAACATATTCACACAATCCAACTTCTAACCAAGAGTGTACACACACACACACATACACACACACACACACGACCAGAAGATGAGCAGGGTGAGGACTGAGATACACACCCCACAGCCACACGGCGTCTCGTCATCTCGGTGACCCTCTCTAGTCTAGCTTCTGACAACTCGGCTGAATCACTACAGGAGCCCAATGACCAGAGAACAAATGCTCTACAGACGCTGACGGGCAGGCATCAGAGCGGAGACTCCAGAAGGACTGCAGATCAGGTATGCGGGGCCGGTCTGCTTGGGGGCGGTGGAGGGTGTGGACAGAAAACTGCCATCTCCACTGGCTGCAGTCAGAGGCATGTCGTCTGAGGGGTGCTAGCTTGCAGGGGGCTCAAGCTTCTAGAGGTACACTCTGGTGCCCCCACCAAGGCCCTCATTCAAATGCCACAGTGTCAAAGTTCAACTGAGACTCTCTTTGTTTGGAAGTTCAAATGTATTTTCCCTTGGAGAAACATCATGCATCTTGGTTGGAGTGTTGACCGGCTCATAAAAAGAGTCCATAAACTTAGGGCGATAATGAGAAGAAAAAAAAAAATGAGAAACACTGATCGCGCCTAAAGAGTAGAGTTACAAGTAAAATCAAAAAAATCTTACTTAACAAGTTCTCATCTAAACTGGAGAGACACATCTAGTTGGCTTGGTCTCTTCTCCCTGTTGGGCGGTATTAATAAAACTGTTACTAGCTGGCCATTGGTATAAACACCTAAACTATGAAATAGTAACTATCAGAATCAAACCTGAAACTATCTCTGAACTATTCAACATTAATCTCAAGGCTTATTTTCAGCTACTCTGTTAATAGTATGTCTATGTAGCACTTAAATTTAGTAGGTATATTCAAACACTTTCCCCCCAAATATTCAAAACATGTCTAAATTGAAAATTTTTCAGGTTTCTAAGACAACCTGAATATTCAAACTGCAGATTCAGTCTCGTCTACCCTGACACTGAAATCTTTACTTTGCATACAGCAACCTTGCCTGCCGCCTTCTTTCTACCCATAGACGAGACATCAAATGCAGGGGTCTCAGTACGCCTCCTTCTCGTCCCGATTACAACCCTACTTGTCACTTGAGTCGTATTACAAGACAGTTAAAGTGTGACGTGTCTGCTAAGATACCCTTTAATCTTCAAAGATTTAAATCACATAAGCTTTCTGTCAAGCAAATAGTTATAAAATTGAGTGTTTCTAGCTACATAAAGAGCATTAAACAATGAAGATATTGAATGTATTACTACCTTTTCCTAGTTTTCCTAGTTTCTTCCCCCCTACCCTAGGAAGAACAAAATCACGTGTTACAGTCCCAGTAATCTATGGATAGTTTAAGCCATGGCCAGCATTTGATAAGTTATATAAATACATTTATTTCTTCATGAAAGACAGAAAGAAGGCAAGAATCAGATCAAGGAGCCTTCGTTACATGGTAGAGCTAAAATCTTAAGAGAAAATGATTTAAAATTTTTCTTGTAAGAGAATTTAACTTCTGTGAACATCATAAAAGATTTGCACCACCTGGTGGAAAAGCAAAGATTCAAACACGTTAAATCTCTTTATTACAGAGCATTTCTTAGATGCTCTTGGATCAAAGGCCCTAATTTCAGGACTCTGATGAAAGCCGTGGGGTCCTCTCCACTCAGAAGGCAGGCACGCACGCCTGCTCACAGCGGGGGCACATTCAAAGACACAACTAAGGAGCACGTGCAACCTCCCTTGCATCCGGCAGCAGGAAACGTCCACCTTTCTTTTTGCTTGTACTTCCTCTTAGCTGCTCGGCATCTGGATCCTCACCTGAGGCTGGGGAATCCACCATTCCACAGGGCCAGGCGTTGCCCTCCCAGACCCTGGCTGCGGGGCGAGGTCAGGCAGCAGCCCTGCGCTCCTGGACTCCGCACCCCGGGGACGCTGGTGCGCTGCCCTGGGTCCAGGAGTGCCCTGCGTGGCCACCTCATCACGCTGCTCCTTGCTGAGACCTTGCACACACAGGCTGCACACACAGCTTCCAACCTGTCTTTTAAACACAGGTATCCACTTGTGCGAAGGGATTACATTCGATATCTTTCCAGTGAATTCCTTCACTGACTGAGGGCCTGCTTCTCTTCTTTGCAATCTGGAACCCTGACTGTAAGTATGTTCCTACTTTATTATAAGCCTCGGCCAGCGCCACCCCCACCCCCACAATCACCCAGTCCCATGGCCTTCTTATCAACTTGGAGCCAATGGGAAAAATAAGGCCTGAAGAGCTACTGGAAGTGAAGATAAGAGAGTGACCAGTCAACAAAATGCAAGAATATGCTGGCTGGAACCGAAGCGAGATCCCCAAAACCCTCCCCAAAACAGGCTCATTTACCAGGGCAGACTCCATATCCTTCTAGCTGGTATTTGAGGCAACGGGCATGATTTCAATCAAAGGTGACTGGCAAACATCTAATGAAAGAAAACTGGTTTTAAAAAAAAAAAGCTAGGTGGTATGGAAAAAAAATTAACACCCACCTGTCTTTAATCAACAAAGACTTGTGCCCTCTTCCCATTACAGGTGTCACACGATGACATGTACATCACGCCAATCTGAAGACGGCGACCCTGAATTTCAAAATAATCTCAGAACATTTTCAGTTGAAGTAGAAACACACAAGTTTAAATCCATTTAGTTTAGATAAATGCACAACAAAGACCAGAAATGGTAAGTAATCTATCCAAAGACCCAGCTCTAGTTTCCGGTAAGAGTTAGGACCAAAGGTAAAAATGTTTATTCCATGTGCCAGTTACCTTGACAACTGTATTACATAGGCGTGGGTGCTAAGTTGCTTCAGTCGTGTCCGACTCTTTGCAACCCTATGGACTGTAGCCCACCAGGCTCCTCTGTCTGTGGAATTCTCCAGGCAAGGATACTGGAGTGGGTTGCCATGCCTCTTCCAGGGGATCTCCCCTACCCAGGAATCAAACCTGTGTCTTTTTATGTCTGTCTCCTGCATCGGCAGGCAGGCTCTTTACCTCTAGTGCCACCTGGGAAGCCAGTATTACATATGGCATCTATTTTAATCTGCATCAATACCTGTGATGGCTATATCATACTCATTTTGTAATGCAGAGAATGAAGCTCAAAAGTTAAAGGTCTCATCCACATAACAACAGGATCATAAGAGGCAGAGTACTGATTCAAACCTCTTATTTGTCAATTTCTACAGTTCATCCTGGTCCCTTCCTTTCCTGACTTTGAGGTGTGAGGGATTAGGGAGCTGGGAATTCTTATTTTTATGTGTGTGCTATGTACACCTTTGCAGCCTAGCAAAATCTACAGACTTCTCAGAATATGTTTAACATTTAAATATGTTTTTAAATGCATAAAACACATAGGCTAATAAAAAAAATCAATTATACCAAATATGAAAAAATTCATTTAAGAAATATTATCTACTCTTCTTAATTAAGAAGACATTATATAAGATCTAACAAGACACTTAATAACTGTTGCTATTCGCCTTCTGTAGAAAACACATCAAAAGCTCAAATCATTACAGCATAATGAATGTGCACGAAATAAATGTCTAAGAGATATACCATGTTTCTTAATTTTTTCTATATAGGACACTTTAAAAAAAGAAAAAGAATCATAATTGGCAGAGCTTATTATTTAGATTCTATAATGTTGAAGAGTATTTTTTTAACAAGTAAAACAATCACTGCTACTATTTATTTCACACACAAAATTCTTTCCTATAATAGCCAAGAAAACTTGTTTGCCAACCACATAAAACCACATTATCCTCAAATATGTTTTTATTTAGCTGTAACCTGTTACTCAGCAATAAACTGCTAAAGGGAATCTAGTCTCATGTATCAAGAACCAGAAAATCTAATTTTTTCCACTGATTCATGTACAGTCTCCAGAAAATCATCACTGCTCAATGTAGGAATGACCACAGCAGGAAATACACAGAGAAACTTACATGGACAAGCATGTTTGGATTCTGAGCAATTCACGTGTGCGTGTGCTAAGTCACAACAGCAGTGGTGGACTCTTTGCGACCCTATGGACCGTGGCCCGCCAGACTCCTCTATCCATTGGGAAGCATGGACAGAGGCCAGAATACTGGAGTGGATCGCTATTTCCTCTCCCAGGGGATTTTCCCAACTTGGGGATCGAAGCTGAGGCTCTGAGGTCTCCTGTGCTGGCAGGCAGGTTCTTTACCACTAGCGCCAAGGTATTTAGCAAACAGCCAGCCAAGCAGAAGTTCAACAACCAGGAGAACGGGCACCACTAACAAGGCAGACCGCTCCCACTGTGCTCAGAAGGAAGCAGGAGCTGCGAGGTGACCACGAGGCCGTTCTTTCCATGCCTCTCGACCTCACCCCCTCCTCTGTCTGGTCCTCAGCACCGTCTCCCTGCCCTCCACCCCCCTCCTCACTGTGAAATCCACCCTCGAGAGAAGACGGCTTTTGCAGATGTACACACCCTCCCCGCATCACACCTTCATCTGCACCATCGGCTCTGCTCAGATCACCTCCTCCCCGATGATCTGGTCAACTCACCTGTTCTCCAAGACCTGTTCTTGCACCGACTTCTCTGGAAGGTCACTCTCCTAGGCTGTATTGGGAGCTGTGTCAGGTACCCACAACATGACCAGATAGGATGACCTGAGGAGCTTTGCACCCCTGGGGTCTAGAGCAGTACCCTGAACAGAGACCGAGGAATTAAACTGAAGAGTCTAAATGCTTAATCAAATTAATCAAATGCTTAATTGATGTCTGAAAAAAATCTAAAATCTTCATACTGCTGTTACCCCAACAAAAGCATTTCCACAAAGACCATGTAATGATACATGTAACTGTACATTATATTTAGGCATGTAACAAAAAGCATTTTTCATATTTCCATGGGATCTCAAAAACTATCGCTTTTAGAGCCTGCTAGTACAAAGGATCACTTCACTATACTACATTCAACGGCACACAATTCACATCCACTATTTTGCCATTAATGATAACATTAAATGAACACCTCTCAGAAGCAAGAATGTCTCTCTGAAACAAATCATTTCTTTGGGATAAATTTCAAGAAACAGAAAACCTGGGTAAGGGGCTTTGTTTCAGTGTGTTTATACTCAGGTTTACACCCCTTAAAGACCCGCCCTTGTCACCACCAAGAAATGATTACACCTCTTCCACACAACCTCAGGAAACCTGGGTGTTATTTTTCTTAAAATACCATACGTATTGCTAAATAAAAATTATCCCATTTTCACTTTTTATTACTGAGAGTAACTTTTCCACATATTACCCTATCATTTCTAGTTTCCTTGGTCCGTTTACCTGTCATATTTTCTTATATATTAGAATGCATGCTCAGTTGGTAAGTCATGCCCATCTTTGCAAGCTCATCGACTGTAGCTTGCCAGGCTCCTTTGTCCACGGGATTTCCCAGGCACAAATACTGGAGTGGGTTGCCATTTTCTCCTCCAGGGGATCTTTCCAAACCAGGGATCAAACCCACGTCTCTTGCGTTGTCAGGCAGATTCTCTACCAGTGAGTCACCAGGGAAGCCCACATATTAGAACAAGTTACCTTTAACATTGACTTTGTCTAACAACTCTGGGATAAAGATTTTTATGTGTCATGCTTTTTATCTGAATTCTAACTCTCCAAACCTGAGAAGGTAAGCTCCCCAGATGTCTGACATGTTCTTCCACATTTCCTACTTTTTAAAAACATATGATTTTCTATATGTCCACTCTTTAAAATTTATGTTGACTTGTGGGGAGAAGTTTCAGCACCTTCCCTCCCAAGCACCTACTCAATTAAACCCAACATCATTTTTAAATGATCCTTCCCTGCCTGTGTTATGTGCATTTGTGTGTGTATAAGAATAATTCCAAAATTGTAAATGCTAAAAAACAAGATGCACTTTAGAAACAGATATTACACACAAGTTCACAGAGCAAGGGGTACATCAAAAGTAAAATGTACCATACATAAAATGTACAAAGGTCCATATAGTCAGAGTTATGGTTTTTCCAGTAGTCATGTACAGATGTGAGAGGTGGATCATAAAGAAGACTGAGAACTGAAGAACTGATGCTTTCAAACTGGGGTGCTGGAGAAGGCTCTTGAGAGCCCCTCAAATAGTAAGATCCAACCAGTACATTCTAAAGGAAATCAACCCTGAATATTCATTGGAAGGACTGATGCTGAAGCCAAAGCTCCAATACTTTGGCCACCTGATGTGAAGAGACCCTGGAAAAGACCCTGATGCTGGGAAAGACTGAAGGCAGGGGGAGAAGGGGATGACAGAGGATCCAACGGTTGGATGGCATTGCTGACTCAATGGACATGAGTTTGAGCAAATTCTGGGAGATAGTGAAGAACAGGGAAGCCTGGTGTGCTGCAGTTCATGGGGTTGCAGAGTTGGACACAACTCAGCAACTGATCAACAACAAAAATGCACCATACGTAACTTTTCACTGAAATTATGCTCACTGAGATTTACTGGTAAACAGGCCCTGACACTCCACTTCTCTGAACTATTCTTATTATTTCAATTAAAAAAGAAAAAAAGCATGATTACAATTCTTTCCTAAAACAGGATAAGGCATTATTTAAATAAACTTTGTCTCCACTTTCAGTAAATCCTAGGGGCAAAATTCTATACAATAAATCTGGTATTTTGGGAAAGATTAAGCTGTGACTCCAACCTAACAGATATAGGACAATCTATTTTTTAAATAATTTGGGAATATACTGAACAGTTTTCACTGTCACTGATTAAACTCACGGATCAATCCGAGCAGGCCATACAGGCGCCTGGACTCACACACACAGACTCAGCCACATACACACACCCTTTATGGAACAGAAAAAAATAATATCCACATCCATGAGGTGTCAGTAGTTCGTCATACATTTGGTACCAAGTGCTTGATTCACACAAATGGTATTTTTCCCAAATCTAACATATGTCCAGCCCCCGTGCTTACCCGAGCTGTTTTTCCCGGATATTTCTGTTGAGACCTTGCATTTACAGGGCTTTTTCAATGACATGTCAGGTCAGATGCCACACACAGCCTCACCCATCAAGTGGAGAAACCACACCAAGAGTCCAAGCTACTCTTTTTTTCTTTCTCTTCTTTTATATATATATATATATAATTTATAAATTTTTATTTATTTGCTTTTGGCTGTGCTGGCTCTTTGTTGCTGCTCGGCCTTTTCCCTAGTTGCAGCGAGCGTGGGCTTCTCATTGCAGCGGTCTCTCTTGTTGCAAAGCACGGGCTCTTGGGTGTGTGGGCTTCAGCAGCTGCAGCAACGTAGGCTCAGTAGCTGAAGCTCCCAAGCTCAGTACTTTTGGTGCATGGACTTAGCTGCTCTGAGGCATGTGGGATCTTCCCGGACCAGGGTTCGAACCTGTGTCTCCTGCATTGGCAGGCGGATTCTTTACCGCTGGGCCACCAGGGAAGCCCCTAAGCTACTCTTCTTAACCAAGTCTCTCACCACTGAATTCCTCTTTCCTCTCTTTCAGGCTCCCACAATGAAAGAGAATTTATAAAATATATATATATAGATAGATATGTATATGTAGATAGGCAGGTTGATCAGTTTCATCACTAGTAGAGATCTGAAGAGTTAGTTCAATATGTACACAGGGAAGAGAGAGAATTCTCAGGGTTTGGAGGCAGCCTCCCAACAGAACCAGGAAACACGGCCTCCCTCCCAGGCTCCCACGGCTCAGGGCACTGACCAGCCTCACTTGCCCGCACAGCTGGGGGCTTGTCCTGTCGCTCCTCTTCAACCACGGGGCCCCGGGGTCTGCGTCCTGCCGGCCGGGGCCCCTGTGGAACCCTCCACGGTGCTCCGTGGGCCAGCACCTTGCATGCTTACTCATCCAGTGTTCACTGAGCACATGGGACAACATATCCAGTCTACAAGGAATAGAAAGCCTCACCTTTTAGTTCATTTAATAAAACACTTGTAAGATTTTTATCATAGAAAAAATGTTGCCAAAAATATGGTTTTTAAAGCCCTAAGGGAAAAAAAAAGGAATCCTTTTTTATAGACCTGTCTCAAGGGACAGGTTTGTATGCATGTTTAATAGGAACACCACGAATATGAAACTCTGCCCTTTAGTCCTGCAGCGAATGCGGCTGCTGGAGGACCATTTGATGTTTACAAAATCTGTGATTCAACTCTGGAACTTGGGCTGCGCCAAGCGTGTCACAGGCATGAACGGGCTGTGACATCAGGCCTCCTTCTAGACAGCACACGGCCGCGCCCTGTCCATGGAGGGCCCTACCTCCGCAGTGTCTGCCCGACCCTGTCCTGAGACCATCGGCTTCCTGACCTCGTTTTACAGTGAAGGAGCTCTGAATCCTGATTCCCCGCGCTTCTAAACTCGGCAACGTCAACGCTGCAACAGTTATAGGTATCTGAGGATTTCATCTTCAAGAATTAATGTATGTATTTTATTGACATCTGGTTGACTTACACTGTTTCAGATGCACAGCAAGGTGATTTCGGTTATACAAATACACATATATTATTTCTGAAATTACTTTCTATCACAGGTTATTATAAGATACTGACTATAGTTCCCTAGACTACAGGGCAGACCTTCTGTTGTCAAGCATTACTCTTGATAATACATGCTCCGTGACGAACACATTCTCCAGAAGAAAAAGAATTGTAAGAAGAGGGAACATCTAGAAATTTAATTTAAATAAAAAATTTTAACAAAAAGCATTACAAGACATTTTGGCATAAGGTTCTCTGCCAGAGTTAAGTAAAATGTTAAGTAAGAGGAGTCATTAACTTCTTCGTCCGACGAATCATGTGAAAGGATGGCCACTGATACGAGAACCTGAATACGCCACAGTCGAATCGACCGTCTCGAAAGCCAAAGATGACAGATGTCACCAAAGTCACCCTTCCTTTGTATTAACAGAAACACCATAGGACAGGCCTCTGGGGTTGAACTGAATGAGTGCTGGGCCTACAAGATCCGATAGCAGCCTTCCATGCTCTCTACTAGAGACCTGGTTTCACCCCTTCCCATCACGGCCTGAGAGTGTCTAGTTAATGATCTACTTTCTTTTGTTTTATGGACCTCCCCACAAGACAAGCTTTTATATATATATACACACACATATACGTATATATATGTATATATATATTTTATATGTGAGCTTATTCATTACAAAGTGGGTGTAAAAAGTTTCACAGTCACGTATAAACACATAAAATTTAGATTTTAGAAAGAGATCACTATAAAACCCTGGGAACATATGGATATCTGGAAAGAGCATTCAACCAAAAGGCGCTCTGAGAAAAAAGTGCCGGATGCTTCAATTACCACATAAATACCAAAACTGTTCAATAAAAAGAAAAGAATTAAGCAGCAAAGCTAAGTAAAGCAAGAAGCAGATAAACTGATAAAGAAAAACTTAACCCAAACCTACATTCCCAGCCCCAAACCTGTTGGGAAGGTGCACTAACATCTGGACACCTGTTAACGTACCACACCTGAGGCCACATAACGTGCACTCTGCTGTTGCCGTCGACTTGCTGAGTCCATCTAACTCTGGTGTATGTCAGTGTGTAAATACCCAGGTGGCTCAGTGATAAAGAATCTGCCTGCCCGTGCAGGGGACACAAGAGACTGGAGTTCGATCCCTGGGTCAGGAAGAGCCCTTGGAGCAGAAAATGGCAACCCACTCCACTATTCCTGCCTAGAGAATCACACGGGCAGAGGAGCCTAGCGGGCTACAGCCCATGGGGGCGCAAGAGCTCGACACAACTGAGCGCCTGAGCACTCATGCGTGCTAAGTACCAGATCTTCTATCTGTATTCTATTCAGTCTTCACAATAACTCCTCAGGTAGGTCCTATCGGCCACAATTTAAGGTGAGGAAAACACAGGCTCAGAGAGAGTAAATAACACTCCGTAAATCGTGGACCTTGTAGGCTGCAGACTCAGGATTCAGTCCATCTCACAGTCCCAAACTCGAGAGCCCCTGCTTTTCCTCCCCGGCTAAACCACATCTTCAGTGAGAGAAGCTTCAATATAAAGTTATCAGTGGGCTAATACTTATAGGAGAAGTACAGATTTAAAGTATAAATAATAGCTGCAGTAGCATCCTAAAAACATGATCATCTCCCTTTTCTTCTATCTTTCAATGTATGGCAAAAAATCACAATATTGTAAAGTAATTATCCTCCAATTAAAATAAATAATTAAAAAAAAAAGAGCAGCCAGATTTTCAGCCAACCAGATGGGTCTCGACGGGCAGTCAAGTGGAAGCCTGTTAAAACACACGGAGGGACGTGGCAGAGCCTGAGGCGGGGTGGGGGATGCTTAGAGCACAGTCCGCGAACGCAGCAAGGGCAAAGCTAGGAGGTCGGTACATCCTCTCCCTACACACACCTTTCAAAACGAGACAGAACGAGCTCAGCCCTGCGGAAGTCAGTAAAAGCCGGACAGAAGCAGAAATGCATCTCTGTGAGAAGCGCTGAACTTCGGGTAGGACCAGCAGGGCGCAAGCCCAGGGCCGCTCAGCTCCGGGCTATTTCCGTGCCCTCATCCTGAGCTCCGGTCAGTGCAACCGGTCAGGGAACGGGGGTCGGCTGAGAAGACCAAGAGCTTCACTGCCAGGCCAGGCCAGGCTCACTAGATTCGGGGCACCGTCAGCGAGGGGGGCAATGCCATCGGCAAGAGAACACAAGGGCCTGAGGCTCTGCCAGCCTGCGGCTGAGGGCAAGGCGGGTCAAGCAAGAGACCCGCAGATTAGCCAGGATTTCACAGGGAGCTCTGGGAAGTAAGATAATGTCCCACCGGAGTCCCCGGCTGACCAGTAACCCTGAGCACACGTTGCAGATGTCAGAGTGGACACATCTTGCGCCGCCCCACGCCCCCTACTGGCACCGACGCCCACAAAGATGCCAGGGAGTCCAGCTGGAAGTAAAAGCCAGGGAGGACGGGACAGCTGCTTGAAATCTGAAGGTGCTCGCCAGCCCACGCGTGGGCCCATCGGCAGAGAGCAAAACCTTTCCCAACTCGCCATCAATGTCTGAGGAGTTTCTGGCTGCCACAAGGGTGACCTCTGGGAAACTAGGCTTAAAAGTAACAACAAGAAAAGCAACAACAAACTGAAGAAGAGACAGCAGCCGCCACGCAATATGGGAGAGACAGCCTTCACAGATTGATTTCAGGCAAGTTACTAAACAAACAACTACAGAAATAACGCTCGAGCAGACAAGAGTCAGAATCCAGTGTTGCTAGAACCCATTGTTTGAAGTGTAAGATACTCAACAAAAAGCTTGGAGACATGAAAAGAAGTAAGAAACGACCCCCATCCTCGGGGGGTGAAACAAGCAGTCAATAAAAACTACCTGCAGTATTCCCAAACACTGGATTTAACCGGGCAAGGCTTCAGAGTAGCTAGCTATTATACGAACGTATGTTTCTCTGGTGGCTCAGACGGCACAGAATCTGTCTGCAGTGCAGGAGACCTGGGTTCAATGCCTGGGTCAGGAAGATCCCCTAGAGAAGGGAATGGCAACCCACCCCAGTACTCTTGCCTGCAGAACCCCAAGGACAGAGCACCCTGGCAGGCCACAGTCCATGCGGCTGCAAAGAGTTGGATACGACTGAGCAACTAATACACACACAAACACACACTCAAAGAACTGAAGGAAACCCTGCTTTAAGAATTAAAATATGGTTAAGCCGACAAATAGAGAGCCTCAAAAAAGAGATATAGAGGGTATAAAAAAAGTCAAGTGGAAATTCTGACTTTGAAAAGTACAATAAATGAAATGAAAAGTTTACCAGAAGGGTTCAACCACAAATTTGAGCTGACACAAGAAAACAGCAGTACAGCTGATGGCAGCTCAGAGGAAATTAACCAGCCTGAAGAAAACGGAAAAAAAGATCAAAGAAAAATACACAGAGCCTCAGAGACCTGTGAAACAACATTAAGCTTACCAAGATATTTGTAATGGGAGAAGAGAAAAGGATGGAAAAACATTTGAAGAAATAATGTCCTACAAGTTCCCAAATTCGATTTAAAAATTTTTTTAAAAAGCACTAATCTCCACATCCAAGAAGTTTAACAAAACTTCAGATAGGATAAAGGCACAGAAACCCACACCTAGACACACAGTACTCAAGCTGCTCAAGGCCAAAAACAAAGAGCTAAACTTGGAACAGCAAGCAAAAAGTAATCCACCATGCAGAGAGAACCAACCCGATAAACACCTGATTTCTCATCATGAACAGGGGAGGATCAAAGGCCACGGGATGTCCAGGGTGCTGCGGGAGGGGAGCTTACCAGCCAAGAATTCTACAGCCAGAAAACCACCCTTCAAAACTGCAGGAGAAAAAAAGGCATCCCATGACTTTTTGAAAAGACAAAGTTATTGCTAGAAGATCTGCCTTACAAAAATGCTGTATGGAGTCCTTCAGGTTGAATGGAAATGACATGGACAGTAACTCAAACCCTGAAGAAAAAACGGAGATGGCCAGAAGCGGTAAAAGGAAGACTCCATTAATATTTTTATTTCTTAAACTCTATCTTTTCTCCTTCCTTCCCTCAAATTCTTAAAAATACAGAAGACTGTACAAAGCCATAATTTAACACTGTAAAGCTGGGCTTGTAACATACAGGGATCACACATTTATGACAGTAAGAGCATAAAGGGAAAGAGAGAAAAAAGCCAGAACAAAGTCACCAGTGTTCAGTTAGCTTGTTTCTCAAGTAGAAATGATACATTAAGATGCATACTGTAATCTCTAAAATAACCAAATAACTGAAACAAATGACTCAAAATGATAGTAACAACAAGAAAAGCAGCAGAGAAATAAAAATTGTACACTAAAAATATTTAACACAAAAGAAGACTGTGACATAGAGAAAAGCAAGATTATGAGACAAACAGAAAAAGTAACAAAATGGAAGACATAAATCCATCAATAACTACATTGATGTAAATGGAATAAACACCACCCTCGGAAGACAAACTGTTAAGACTGGATAAAAATGCAATTCCAACAAGGTGCTGTCCACAAGAGATATATCTTAGGTTCAAAAAACCCGAAGCTTCAAAGGAAAAAGACAGAGAAAGATAATACTTTTGCAAACACCCCTACGAGAGCTGGCATCGGAGTTAATTGTATCAGGTAAAACATGTTAACAACCAACTTTACCTCAGTGACATTTAGAGAAACCCCAGCTAACTGCAGATGTGGGCACGACGGCTCACAGCAACAGTATCCACAATGGCCAAAAAAGTAAAACCATCCGCACGTGTCTACTGACCGGTGAATGGGCAAATGAAACGGGATCCAGGCACACAGCAGAGTCTTACTTGGCAATAAGAGGTAACAAAAAACTCATACATGCTACACACAGATGAATTTCAAAGATACTATAGCTGATTGAAAGAAACTAGATACAAAAGTCTGTAGATCGTGTGATCCTCACATTACTCACAAAGGTCAAGAAAATGCAAACATAAAGAGCCAGAAAGCAGACCAGGGTCTGGCGGCCTGGGGCCAGGAATGGGAGAGGGTCGACTAACCACTCGGGCAAGTGTGGAGGACACGATGGACACGTCCCGCCCTGAACCTGGCCTGTGGTCAAGGCTGCATGAGCCTACAGAAGCACCGAACGCCACTAACCTGGACGGTGCACGGAGCGGGGGTGCTCTTCTGCACGTAGGTCGTATCTGTGCAGATCTGTAAACTTATGTATTGTCCAGTGGTTTGACAGAGCAATACAAAGTACTGTCTGGAGACCGACAAGGGCACTCTTTGCATGAGAGAGCATCACATGCAAACTCAGTGCAAACTCCGGCTCGTCCAAGGTGTTAGCTGGGTGCCAGGTGTGTAACTCGTCACTCATGTGGCATTAATTTATTCAAAACACAGCAAATCAACTTAAACTCTCAACATAAAAGAGGCCCAATGATGCCTTTAACCCTTGTCACACAGCCACGCATCTGCTTATGCATGTTAATTGAACATCGCTTACAAGTTCACCCATCAGATGTTTGCGCAAGCTGGCTGAACTTGCATGTATAAGCCATTACGGTCTTTCAAGGTCTTACTATAAATTTCCTGGAAGACAGGGGCAGAGCTGTTGAACTCCTCAGCGCGTCCCACACATCACAGCAGGGCCTACGGAACTCCAAACAGAGGCTTCTGGGTCGGCTCATGACCCTACGGGCTCCTCCCTTTACCGCGAGAGGCAGAGTTAACGGTCCCCGATTCTCTGACCATGGTCGCATGTAACATCACCCTGTACTCAAGTAGCGGCTAAGGTTCCAGTGTGTCCATGCAGAACTGATGGTGCTTTCAAAAGCATTTCTTACATCACCCAGATAGTCAGTATGAACTCAACTGAGCCTATCCTTAGCACAGAGTATTTAATCTTAAGCAAAATAATATTTGAAGTGGTTAACCAATAAGGACCCACTGTGTGCCAAAGGGAACCCTGCTCAATGCTACGTGGCAGCTTGGATGGGAGGGGAGTTTGGGGGAGAATGGATTCACGTATATGTATGGCTGAGTCCCTTCGCTGCTCTCCTGAAACTATCACAACACTGTTAATGGGCTATGGTAACCACTCCAGTACTCTTGCCTGGAAAACCCCACAGACAGAGGAGCGTGGCGGGCTGTAGTCCATGGGGTCGGAAAGAGTCGGACACGACTGAGCACCTAAGCTCAGCACCCCGATACAAAATAAAAAGTTTGAAAATAAAAATAAACTTAAATAAAGCAAAATAAAAACGCATCTCAGAAATATCATTTCCTCCACTATAATCCCACTATCCCAAACCACCAGAAGTAAAGAACTGCTCAGAGATGAAAGGAAGTGTTGCAGGAAATACTGCAAATGCAGGCACCCCAGCTACTGAATCGAGTTCTCAGACGCCTAAGCACACCTGAGTACCACCCTCGCTCAGACGACCTGCCCACCCCCAGGCCCACTCACAGGCGGCGGGGCTGCCTTTTGGAGCTCATTCTTCAGAAGGCCCTCCGCTCAGAGCTGGCTCTGCTTCCCTGCAGCACAACCCAGTGCAAGAAAATGCCCACCGCTGGAAACCATCACCTCCAGCATCTTCTCCTACTGTGGGTTAAATACAGAGGCGACTGATGGGGACAGTCCAACCCGGAAAAGGACAGGGCTCTGCCTGGCAGAGCAGCTGGCTCCGCCCTGAAGACCCGGGCCTTCTAGGTGGGACCCAAGATCCTGGCATCAGAACATCGAAGAAAACTGAATTTTTCCGGCAGGACCAACTCAACCTCTCAGGCCGTCCCTTTGGCTCAGAACCACGAGCAGAGGGGTCCTTCCCAAGCAAGGCTGAGGGGGAGCCCTTGACAGGTTCCAGCAGCAGCTCTGAATCCCCAGGACCCAAGCCTACGGTCGTCCTCCTCAGAAAGAAGGGCACTCTGACTTACCCCCAAACAGAAGGGGGCTGATAAATCACCTCTGTCTCCACTATTTCCTGCACAGGGGTCGGCAAACATTTCCTCTAAGCGTTAGATGCTGCCCAGGTGGCTCAGCGGTCAAGAAGCCCCCTGCCATGCAGGAGACAGGGGTTCCATCCCTGGACGGGAAAGACCCCCTGGAGAAGGAAACAGCAACCCACCCCAGTGTTCTTGCCTGGAGAATCCCACGGACGAAGGAGTCTGGCGGGCTACAGTCCATGGGGACAGACGACAACAAAGCGTTAGATGGCAAATGCCCCAGACCTTGTGACTCCTCACTTCGGCTGCAGTGGCGAGTAAAGCAGTCAGATGACGAGTGAATGAATGGACGGGGCTCTGTTCCAGCAACAGGACGTTCACAAAACCAGGTGGAAGGCTGGATCTGACCACTGGACTGCAGCCTGCTGACCCCTGCCTAGACTCGCAGCTATTTACAGCTAAAAAAGGAAATGACAGGTCGACAGCACCCTGCCCCCAACCCCGCCTACTCCCACGTGGTGTTCTCAGTGAAGACACGGAAGTCAAGTTATTTACTCGAGGTCACATACTAGCTTATGCTGGTTTGTCCGTATGCATGAAGAGAATTTTCTAAAGTGAGAGAGATAATGAGAGATGAGGAGGAAGGGGGGGGCACTCATTCTTTTAACCCATCATCCTATTTCCTGGATATCAACAAATCGTACGGACCTAGGTGGCATTTTTGCTTTTAATATACTTTGGCGGAGCAGGTTTAGGTTCACAGCAAAATGAAGCAGACTGTGCATGGATCTCCCCTCCCTCCACACAAGCTCAGCCTCCCCACCATCACCACAGTCCACCGGAGAGGTACATCTGTTACAAACAATGAAATACACATCATCAGCACCCAGAGCACATAGGGTCCTTGAAGGCTCACTCCTGGTCCACGTTCCACGGGTCTGGACATGTACCCACCATTACAGCATCATACACAAAGAGTCTCACGGCTCTCCAGATCCTCTGTGGGGAGGCTATTATTTAATTTCAAAATGTTATAAGATAGCCCAAAGCCTTTGACATCTCTTCTGTAAATACTCCACTTAGTATAAGGGGACTCAACTTGCTTAATTTTATAACTATCATGAATAGGCACTATATATATATCAAATCACCAAGGTTTCCCTGGTGGCTCAGATGGTAAAGAATCTACCTGTGATAAGGGAGACCTGTGTTCGATCCCTAGGTTGGGAAGATCCCCTGGCAGAGGGCATGGCAACCCACTCCAGTATTCTTGCCTGGAGAATCCCCATGGACAGAGGAGGCTGGCGGGCTACAGTCCATGGGGTCGCAAAGAGTTGGACATGACTGAGCGATTGAACACACACATACCATATCTAAACAGGTTCCTTTCTTCTTCTTCAGTAAAGTTTCAAGTTCACTGAGAAATCCACTCTAACCACCAACCTAGATTAACAACTACTTCTACAATGATTTCCCCCATCCCTTCTTTTGCAAAAGTCTCAAAACAACTTACTTTCTGTCAATCTATCCTTCTTTTCTTTAAAACACATCTCAAAACTCTACCTCCTTCAGGTTTTCAAGGAGAACAAAGTTAAACTTCTCCAAGAAGTTATTTTCTGATTTTTAGCCCACTCAGATTTTTTCACTTTGAGGATCCCATGCTGCATATACCACAGTCACCTGAAATTATATACATGTTGCTTTGTATTGCCCTGAGAGCTTCTTCATGTGTTTTGGGTCATATGAAAAACTCTTAGAAGGAGATCTACTATTCACTGCTAAAATGAAAGACTAATAAAATCTACAATCTGGATATAGACCCACATGTATCTAGAATAGTATATTTTTTCTATATGCTTCTGTACCTACTGCATGAGGAAAAATTATAAACTGCTTTATTATTTTATTTTAGAATTGTAACAGTTTCATTAATTTTCCCCAAAACAGCTGCTAAGCCTTTGCGTCCAAAATTTCAACCTTTATGCGGAGACGCCCACTTAAACACTGCTGCTCTCCATCTTAAGCAAGACATCTTTACTTTCAACTACATCTTACTAAGCGACTCATGTAAGCAAACATCTCTGAAGGAACTGTTCCTTCTCTCTTGAAGAGCTTGGAAACTCCCCTGGCTGTTTGCAATTGCAAATCCAACTTGGACTGTGACCTACGCACACAACTCTGAAACGGAGTTCCAACAATTAAAGACTTAGAAGGGGGAGAGGTCTCTCTCACCTTGTGAGTCACCTCAGTGTCATGCGCTATGCTTGACAAGTTTTACTTTGTAACTGGCCATTGTGCCATTGTGCTCAGTCGCTCAGTCGTGTCCACCTCTCTGAGGCTCCACGGCCAGGAGTCCGCCAGGCTCTCCAGGCAAGAATCCTGGAGTGGGTTGCCATTTCCTCCTCCAGGGATCGAACCCACGTCTCTTGTGTCTCCTGCACTGGCGGATGGGTTCTTCACCAGCGAGTCACCTGGCAGCCCCCCGTCTTGTAACTGGGGTGAACAGCAGTTGCAAACTCTTGCTCTAATCTGGGAAGTTCCTTCTACTATCGACAGGAACAAGCAGAAGCATGGCACACATTCGTGTGAGCTCACTGGCTAATTCGCGTCCGACTCCTCGCAACCCCGTGGCCTGTGGCCCGCCAGGCTCCTCTGCCCCTGGGACTCTTGAGACAAGAGTACTGGAGTGGGTTGCCATGCCCTCCTCCAGGGCATCTTCCTGACCCCGGGACCAAAACCACATCCCCTGGATTTCCTTCACTGACAAGCAGGTTCTTCACCACTGAGCCGCCTAGGAAGCCCTGTATGGATAACAGTTACAAGCGCATTAAACGCCGGGCTGCGGGACCCTGGGCCAACCACAGCTTCTCTGCGACAGCAGCCACCTCACATGGTAATGAGGACTGGACGAGCAGACATGTGAAAATCACTCTGCGTAGAGCCAAGTACACAGACCTGTGGGCAGGCCAGCTCTTCTCGTGATAAAAATGATACACAACCTCCCTCTTGCTACAGGACCACAACGGACTGTAACTAAGGGACTCAATATGGTTAAGAAAAAAAATCTAAAGACCACTCCCCAAACATCATCTCAAACAAGACATTAAATAGCTGCTGAAGATCAGTTCACTTAAACTTCTCTGCCCAACTCAGATGAACTAAGCATCTAAGGTTCGTCCTTTCCCAGCTGTAAAACTTAGGAATTCTCTTGGAAAGGCATATGAGAAATGAGAGATGGGAGAGAGAGCTCCCTGGCACCATTTAACCACCTTCCAGGTCCCTGTGTAGCAGCTCAGATCATCTTTATTGATTCTTAAACTATCAAACACTGTATGTTTAATCAACTCCTATTTTAGATACAGGAATATTAAATGGCTATGTGCTGATGATATCCTTTTCTTCACTGGAGAATGTCAAAGAGTTGGAAGACAAGCACATATAACTAAGCACACATGTAAATACGCACACTTCAAAATATAAAACAATGAATACACTTGAGCAAACTCATACTCTAATCACACAGGCACCTGAGTACCATAAAAATCAACTTCTGTACCAGTTAAGTGGGTATAACTCTTAAACTACTATAGCTCCATCTTGCATTTTGTGACTGCTATTCCAGTTCATTACACAGCAGCCAACTATTTTGTGACTACTACATACTTTCTGAAGGCTTCTGCAAGGCAGCCCAGCCTTCAAATACTCTAGAACAAAAGTCATTCTAGAAGATATCTAAGGACCTTCTGAAAAGTCTTCCTTTCCAAGTTATTTTTTTAAAAAGGTCAACTTTAATGCAATATTGCACCAAGTATAAACCTTATGCTTACTGGTCAGAAAGAACTTCCTTCTAAAATAATGATTTGAGTACTGAGAAGAAAGGACTCTACTTGGTGATGAGCTGCAGCGCTATGGTGAACAACAGCCAACAGTATCACAAACCCCCAGGGCTTCGTAAGAAGAGCTTCATATCATTGTCACTGGAACATTATTAATATTCTATGGTTTTTCCAGTAGTCATGTATGGATGTGAGAGCTGGACTATAAAGCAAGCTGGCTGCCAAAAAATTGATGCTTTTGAACTGTGGTGTTGGAGAAGACTCTTGAGAATCCCTTGGACTGCAAGGAGATCCAACCAGTCCATCCTAAAGGAAACTAGTCCTGAATATTCACTGGAAGGATGCTCAAGCTGAAACTCCAATACTTTGGCCACCTAATGAGAAGAACTGATTCACTGGAAAAAGACCCTGATGCTGCGAAAGACTTAAGGCAGGAGGAGACAGGGACGACAGAGGATGAGATGGTTGGATGGCATCACCGACTCAGTGGACATGGGTTTGAGCAAGCTCTGGGAGTTGGTAATGAACGGGGAAGCCTGGCATGCTGCAGTCCATGGGGTTACAAAGAGTCAGACACAACTAAGCGACTGAACTGAATATTCAAAAAAATACTGCTTGAATGTTTTAAAAGAACTAAATATATAACTGAAAAAAATAAGGTGCTTAATTTATTTAAAAATATTTTTTCAGATAACACAAGAATCAACTTTAGCCCAGACTCACTTAAATTACATTGCATTCTAAAATGTGTGGCTTTAACATTTATGTATATGACCAGAGGTTCTAAGCATATTCTGTCGTTTTCTGTTCTATGGTAAGATAAAATTATTCCTCATCAGAACATATTTTCTGCAACGATGTTCTAAAATAAAGTCATTACTCTGATTAATCACATTATTACATTTTGTATTTGCTTTTAAAAAGAGAAAAGCATTTGCTTAATGTTAATAAGCATTCAAAAAGCATCAGATAAGCTCTCAACATGAGCTGAAAAATAATTATCTGAAATAAAGAAAAATAAGTGGCTTGCTATATTCAGTCTATTCTTCTATTTTTATCCTTGTCAAACTAAATAATACCAGCTACTTACATGAAAGTTCCTAATAAGTGTAACTGCTTTTTCACCTTTCACATCAAAACTGTATTTTAAGTTATATGTTTCCTTTCTAGCTAGTCATATACAGAATTTATTTTTACAAGCCATGGAATGGTTTCCCCTACAAAATCTCTGACTTCTCAAATCTTGAGGCTGTTGGCCCAGAAGTGCTGACCTAACATTCAAATGTAAAAAAAACACTACACAAGCAATTACCTTCACAAGGAATTACATCTGAAAAATCATCAAAATTCAACCTATTCTATAGATAAAGCTCAATAAGATAATCCCCACATAACATGAAAACATAACATACAGTCAGATTTTACAAAACAATCACTGAAGTGGGCTCCTAGCACAGTCACCTGATGAGCTTAGCCTGGGGTCCCACTGGGTTCTGAGCCAGGGGATGGCGATGAGACCACATCTGCCAGATGTACTTGGCAGACGTGTCTGGTAGTGGAGGACCAGAGTATCTCACTGCTCTCCCACGAGACGGTGACGTCATTTTTAACAACAGTGCAATGATAACAAAGCAGAAGACCCTCACATTCAGTGGCCTGAGAACTACGTGCAGACAGAACAAATAACCAGTTTTACTTCACTCAGAGCAGCCAAAATAGGAGCTAAGGTTTGAATGGGTTCCGCGGCAGCACGTCGGCTAACAATTTTCCTCCCTGAATGACTGTCTGCACTGACCTCTCTCTTCTAGATCGCAAGCCCTGGGATCAGGAGTCAGGACAAGAAGGAGGCACACCAGTGATCAACGCTGCGCATGGATGCAGCTTCCTTCCTGCAGTTGTCAAAATGCAGGCAGAGGCCTCACACAGGTATTCCTTGGTGTTCTGTGTATAACTCAGGAGTCTGACATACACCAGTTTTTCACCGAAAGTAACACACAGGTCTCTGGACTGAGTGTCTACCCGGTGTCAGGCGTTGTCCCAAATGCTTACACATCACTGAATCTCCACACACATTATCTCTGTTTTACAGACAGAGGAAACAAACACTCCCAGCTTACCCAAGGCCACCCGGCTAGTCCATGATAGCGTAGAGCCAAACTCTTCACCATTATATTAACTAAAAGTACTGAGGGGATGAACTCTAGAAATCCCATGACAAAATTTCACATGAAACAGAAGTTAGTAATAACTACCTGGTTCATCTGTTTCGAGCGCTTCAAAATGTATATTAGAGCAGGTTTTTTAATCAGAGGCTACCAAATATAAGAAGCATTTGCTACTTAAGGTTCAAAAACATAAACTCATGAGTAAAAGTCATCGTGAACCCTGTAGTCTGCTAAAAAAGCCAACACAAATGCGATTTTGTTGAGCACAGACAGAAGACTAAAGCAGCCTCTTCTGACATAAGATTCCCCCAGCTAAGATGGCAGGTCTACAGAATTACTAGTAATAAGTCTTTACCAAGTTGGTTATGGTATCGCTTCTGCGGTTTATGTTTTGATTTTGTGGCCACGAGGCATGGGCGATTTTAGCTCCCTGACCAGGGATCAAACCCACATCCCCTGCATTGGATGGTGACGTCTTAACCACTGGGCTGCCAGTGAAGTCTCTGTAGAATAATCAGAATGGAACAACAAAGTACACAAGGCACCTGTGGACACAAGCAATGGAAGCCCACTGTATCCTGGGGATGGGGGTGGCGGGGCGTGCAGTGGGGAGGGGAGGAAAGGGGACGAAAGGTGGAGATGAGCTCTTCAGCGGACACACCTCTCACTGGGAGTAAGGAAACAGACTTGAAGCAGGGGAGGGGGAAGGACACTGTCCAGAGAGATGGGCGACATGGAAATGCCAGGAAATGCTGGGTTTGCTTGCTCAGCTCCGGAGATGGCAAACGGCTGTCCATCAGACACACAGGAGAAGGCCAGGGCGAGGCGAGTGTGTCCCAGCCTAGGTCGCGGCTTTGGACCTCATTTTCCAAGGTGATGGGCGTCCACAGACCCCACGTGTGGGTCTCAGCCACGCTCCGATCACCCTCCTAAGTGTTCCTTCTCACCTTATGATACAGCTGGAGCTCGGAGTGGAAAAAAAAATCCCTCATCTTCTGCAGTGGGTTCAGAGCCAAATGCACTCAACCAATAAAAATGAAAAACAGCCCCACCAAATTCTCAAAATATGTTTTTGCAAAGGTTAATACTTAGTATTTTCCACACTGATTTCCAATCTTCAAGCCGATGAGCCTTTGAAACCCTGGGCCCAAATACAACTAAAAAAGGTTAACACCTATTTTTTTTTCTTTCCCAAAGCTTTGAAACTTTCACAGTGGTGAATGGCAGAGCACAAAAATAGCTCTGTACCTAAAGAGGACAGATGGAACCCCTGCAAGTCCCCAGTTCCTCCATTCCAGGTTACCCAGGAGTCCCAGTAAAGAACCCGGAAGGCACTGATTTGTAGGGAGCGGCTGCTGGGGAGGGAGGCACCCTCAAGTTCACTTTCATCAGGACTGGGATGGGAGCTGGCTCTGGAGTCTCCCACATGGCGGCCAGGAGCCCTTCGCCTGGCAACACAGAAAGCCTTTCTCCCAAACACCAAAACTTTCTCTCTTGCTCTTCAGAAAGTCCTATTCAACCTCACAAGGGAAATGTCACCCTTAAGGCTCTCTCCTCCCCGCTCCCCCCCCCCACACACCCTGCAGGCAGGCGTCAAGGACAACAGTTCTACATGGTCCAGAGGAGAAGCGAAGAGACCAGAACTCAACAAACCCCACTCTCATACGTGACAGGTCACCATCAGATAGAGAGCTTGACTTAGCTATGCCCCAAATTCACACTCCACCCTTAATATACCAGTTCTTCTCCAGCTTTGACACAGAAGAACCGCCAGCATCAGAGAGATGGAAATACCATCTTCTTAGGGGAGCACAGCCTGCGTCTGACTCGCACGTGCACCAAGTCGCTCAGCCGCGTCCGACTCTGGGTGACCCTGTGGACTGCAGCCCGCCAGGCTCCTCTGTCCATGGGATTCTCCAGGGAAGAACACTGGAGTGGGCTGCCATGCCCTCCTCCAGGGGCTCCCTCCCCCACCCCCGCCCCAGGAATCGAACCCTTGTCTCTTGGGTCTCTTGCAGCGGCAGGCAGGTTCTTTACCGCTAGCACCACCAGGGAAGCCTGTGCCTAATTTAAATCCAGGCAAATCGTTTTTGCTTGTCCATGACAGAGCCCTGTATGTATTTCTTTATGCATGCATGACACCTCAGTGCACAAATACACTCCTCCACACACATACACGCTTGCTCCAAGAAAACTTCATATTTTACAAAGTTACATACATTTATCCTGTGACTCTGCACATCCATAGGACTATACCAACCCCAGCTGAAGGACCAACGATAAACCAAATTAGATTTGAAAACTGCCATGGAAGCATAATTAACATATGATTTCAGATTTAAGTATAAAGTTTTAATTACTGACTTAATGACCAAGCACAAGAAAAGTACTTCCCAGGCGATCTTCTGAGGAAGCCTCAAAAGAGGCGACGTGTTTCATGGAAACCCCTAAGAGGACAGCACCCAGAGAGTGAGTGATGAGCTGGTGTCTCCCCACCGCAGAGCTAACTTTATGAGACAGGGCTGCTGGAAGCCAAAGCAGTGGGTACAGGTAAAGTGAAGCAAGCATGGTGCTTCAGGTATACCCCACAACTGAGATACAAAACACAGTCGTCCCTCGGTATTTGCAGTCGTTCCTGGGTCTGGGCCCTTAGAAATACCACCCTCTGAGGATGCCCAAGTCGCGTAAATAAAATGGCCTAGTAGGGTCAGCCCTCTGTACCCAGAGATTCCACATCTGAGGATTCACCCAACCCACGGCCAAGGAGCATCCACACACACACACAGGGACCCATGCAGTTCAAAACCTTATTGTTCAAGGGTCAGCAAGAAACACTGAGAAATTCATTTTAGTAGCTATTGTTCACTCGCTTACTTTAACCCCCAAACTGTGCCCGGGGACGGAGTCCTCACACATGTTTTTAGAAGGGAAGCGGAAATGGTAAAGGTGTTACTGCCTTTGCGCTTTGCTTACTTGGGCTTCCCCAGCGGGAAGAGCTTGGCCCTCCTCCTCCTCAGGTGAATGAGCTGGCTGGCTCAAGCATCACACCTTCCACGAAGCGCCCCCCCCCCCACCCCGCCCCAGGCCTGGCCAACCTGCCAGTCCACCCATATGGCTTTAGCAAAGTCCTTCCATCATCTGCGCTAATCCACTCTGATCTTTTCTTCAGTGGCTGAGAGATCGGAACTGCCTGAGTCAAGCAATGTTTTAGACTCTCGCCGACAGGCCTGAACACAATTTATCACAAGTGCTCGTTGAAAACTTTAAAAACATCTTAATTCCAGAAAACAAGCAAGTTTTCCTATTAAAACTTTTCATTTTCCCTACTATATGGATTTAGACCCATATAGTAGCTCTTCATAATCCGACTCCTCCCAGTTCTTCTACTCCAGCCTCCTCCCTCCTGCTTTCTCTGATGCTCTGCTCACAGACTCACGGACGTAACTCGGATGAGCCTGGATCCCAGGCGGCTCCACCAGCTCTTACCCCAGGATGAAATGCACTCCCGCTGTCCTGACAGCTTCCTGGGTCGGCTCTCAGCCTTAAGAACTCAGTTCAGAGGTTATGTCTCCTCCGCACCCTGCCCCTCTCCAAACCAGCCCCCCAAGACTGGGCTGAAACATGACGCCCATGCGCCCTAGTCCTCTTCCATGGCCTGACTCTGATGCTCATTTCATCCCTGCGGCCTGGGACACAGGAGGGCGTTCAACGAACACCTACTGAGCTGTACGTTCAGTTGATACAGAACGGAAAAGACTATGGCCTAAAAATCTGCATTTCTCCGGACAGCCGAGTTATCTAGAATATAATAAAGGATGTATTTCAGGGCATGAATAGAGACACAGACCTAGAGAACAGACTTGTGGACACAGCAGGGGAAGGAGAGGGTGGGACGAATTGAGAGAGCAGGACTGACATAAATACGCTACTGTACAACAACAGCCAGTGAGGAGCTGCTAGAAACACAGGGAGCGCAGCCTGGTGGTCTGTGAGACCGAGACGGGTGGGATGGTGGGCGGGGTGGACGGAGGCTCAAGGGGTGGGGGCGGATCTAAGCCTACTTACCACGGATACAAAGATTGTGGGGCAGAAACTAATAGAGCAATGTAAAGCAATTATCTTCCAAGTTTTAAAAACAAGGATATATTTTAAATATGAGACACAAGCATTTAATGTGCTTATGACCTAATGAATGATACTTTCAGATCAATCATGCATTCATTCTTTCAACAAACGCATGGCCTCCTTTTAGCTGCGAGGAGCTGTCCTGGGGCGGGGGCCCCTGCCAGCCCCAAGTTGCCTTCGAGCACAGGGATCAACAGGCACAGGACATCCTCTCCGACAGATGAGTTACAAATGCCCACCCCAGCCGGCTGTGAGCATGGAGGCTCTGCCTATGGAAGCAAACGAGACCAAGCCCTGACTCCAGGGACGCTCAGATTCTAGCGCAGGAGCCAGTCTGCACATCTTCTATGTGACCCTAAAATCCGACTCTGACACACAACACTCAGCGTACTCCCTCTAAAGCCTCACCTCACTGAACACTGGTGCTAGAATCATCAATCTGAACTCGGGCCGAGGCGTTCACCTGAGCCAGCAGAGTTCTAACCCACTTAGGCAGGAAACAAGCACTGTTCGCAGCCTCAAGGAGGCCACATAACCGGCCACATTTTCAACTACCACCTTACAGGTACCGGCCAAATGATTTCACCAAGGAACATTCTTGATTAATTTGTCCAATTTAGGTCATTTCTTACCTTGCATGTGCTTGAGAATATTTTTTTCTATCATAGTAAATATTTCATAAGATACTTTATTCAGGTTGGAATTATTTGCTTTAACAGTTCTTTGCTTAACACTGCAATACTTTTATCTCCTAAGTTAACTATAAAAGATAATTACTGCTCCCAGTTGATAAAACACATTAGAACAATACAAATCTTCTAAAACAATAAGCTAAAATAAGCTGGCTTTAATAGTAAAGTACCTCTTCGCAGTTAAAAGGAAATGCTCATTTTTTATGAAATGTATATATAATAAACATACATATATATTTATATACATACATATATATATATGTTTTTTGACTGTTTCCCAAAAGAAAATACATTGGTGTACCTATTTTCTGAGTTCTGTACATAATGGTCTGCATTAATGTCAACTACACCCCTCCACTTCTCAAGCTAATATAACATGGCTACAAAAATAAATCTCAAAACAAGTGTGCAGGAGGGGTGAAAAAAAGTAATTCAAGGTGATCCAGTTGGCAAAGAAGAGCTGACCATTTATTTCCGATTCCTCAATCCAAAAAGGTGCCTGTCGAGAGACAGTAAATCTCAGACTTTAATACCCACCCTAATAGTTGGGAAGGCATTGTAATTCTGTCGAATCCAATTAATTCATTCAACAAATATTTATGAAGCATCTCCTGAGAGGTAAGAATTGTGCAGGGCAAGAGGAAATGAACGAGAGAAAGAGAACAGGGGTCCTGGGGCTGACCCACCACCGGGCAGGGTCACCATCTCACAAGCTGCCTTTGCTGCCACCAAAGAGACACTTGATTAAAGACTTATTATAAACCCTCCTTCCTGCTAATGCAGAGCCCTACCTCTTAGATTTCTTGGATGAATCTGTTTAGTTCGAGGCATCTTCTTTGATTCAGGGGCCCCTTTTTCTTCTTAGAAACTGTAGGAAGAGCAGCTCATGAAAAGGTAGCTCCATAAACCCAAGGTCCATCAATCAATCCATGTGCTTAAAAAGAAAAAAAAAAGTCACGTTTCACTATTTTTCACTACTTTGACAGGAAAAAGACATTTCAGAAGTTCTGGCACAAGACAGCATTACTCTAACTCAACAAAAGGTGACCGACCTGAAAGCCCCTGCAAAACATGACTTACTTTTAATTAAACACAGTACAAGTCATTTTGTCATTATCTGGGCTTCCCCATTAAGAACACGGGGGAAAAGAAAATCACTGTACCTTTAACAAGAAAAGAGTGAAAAAAATTCAGTGAACTGTGTTTTAAAGCAACATTACTAGGTTATAAGAGGGTTTTGCTGTATATAGTACATGCCTGCCCATTGGTAAACTTTTAGGGACAAGGACCATGTTTCATTCATTTTGTGTTACTGGGTTAGTTCAGTAAATAAGTGTGGTTGCCACTGGGGCTGTTCCCCCACTATTGTGGTTTTCCATTCGAGGCTCCTGTTAGGACTGTTCTTTCGGCCTCCCTGTGTTGAGCCAGAATGTGTGACCGGTTCTGGCCAATAGCCTGTGAGTGGAGAGACAGGCGTCCTTTTCAGGCTTTGCGTTCAGTCATCAAAGGAAGATCCCCCAGGGTCTCTTCTCTGCCATGAGACAGGCACTGCTCTAGACAGCAAGTCTGACAACACAGAACTGAGCTCCCGCCAGTGCAACATGATCATGGTGCATAAACACAAAAGAGATCTTTGCTGATTCAAGCGCTGAGGTTTGGGAGTTATTTGTTACTGCAGCATAACTGTGACCTGACTTACACACCTTAAAAAGTGCAATTTCAAATACAATATGCCAAAACACTAATCCAAAACTAAATCATCTCTTTCCCAGAAAGATCCCCAGGAGATACTCAAGGATCCTTGAGCTAAAATCTTAGTTTTAACTTCCTGCAATGCCACTGATAAGCAAAGCCTGTGATGATGATGCTGAACATAAAACTATGTTTAACCACTAAGCAGACACAAGAATGGAACAGAAACGCTTCAAGACTTTTATAACATCCAGTACTGTAGAAAAAAAGACAAGTGAATACTTACTGAGAATCTACTGTGTGCCTGTGTACTTCCTACACATTACCTAATTTAACCCTAATGGTAACTCCTTAGGTAACTATCATTTATCCATTTTATGGACAAGAGAATTGAGAGAGGAAGAGGTAAAGAAACGGAGCTCGCAGTCAGCAACACGGCACCACCTGACTCAGGGACCCTCAGTACTTACTTCCTGGCCAGAGATAAGACCTATTCCAGGGGGTTTATTCAAGAGGCTGTATCGCCCAAGTCACAACTGTTGATAAATATTCCTGTGTCAAATCAGACTGGGCTCAAAGCTTACTGTGTGGCCTCCTTTAAGGTACTTAACCTCTCAGAAGATCAGATTTCCCAACTGTATCCCCCTCAATGGGTTGTTGAAAGAACCATGTGGATGGTTTGCTTACTGTTAGCACATAAAAATATCAAACATTAATTCTTCTTAAGAATGCCTGTGTGGGAAAGGCTGTATCTAATAACCAGTATAAGGTTTTAGAAATTTATGGTTTCAATACAGCAGAGAATAGAAGGAAAGAAGGCTATAATTAACTTCAGTATTTTATCCTTGATAAGGCTGTATTCAGGCACTGTACAAAAACATTATTTGCAATTTTTGAACTGCATGGGAAAGAATATAAAATATGATGGTCGAATACTGTGGACTTCATCTAGCGCTGTGCTACATGATCTATAAAAGATATGGCTCCTCAACGCCCTGCATTAAAAGCATGCACCATTCAACTGACGAAGCTGCCGATTCAAGAGAGAATTTAGAGACGTCAAGGCCGAATAAATTGTAGGAATGCTTAACTCCCAACTTAAAGCTTTTAAATGATCACGATATTTAGAAGTTTTTAAAGCGTGAACTCCGGCTGTAATTCAATCACGTGACACTAAAAGATGAGCCTGCACAGAAAATATTCCAATTTGCACATACAAATTTCCAGTCAGTACCAGCTTTCTGCTACCTTGTTCACTGCGTCCCCACCGTTCCTAGCTATCCATCCCAGTGTAAATCCTTGGGGTGGCGGGGAAGGGAAGAGGAGGACTGAGTATTTCCAAAGACAGCAGCATTGTAGCGACGAAGATGAGTGATGAACCCGTTCCCTCACAGCCAAAGAGATAAATACTACATGGAGCAAAAGCATGACACGATCAAAAAGCGTAAAGACAGTTGCAAGGAGAAAAAACATGAATGAATGTGGAGGGCGGAGCCTGGGAAAACCCCTCTGCAACGCTGCACTGAACAAAGCGCTTCGCGTGCCAGGAGGGGAGGGAGGGGGAGGGATGGAAGTGCCAGCTCAGGAAGGAGCCCAGAGTGAATGCGGAGTGGCAGGAGGAGGAACAGGACGAGAGGAGGCGAGCGCGGCAGCCCGGAGACTCCTCCTCGCCGCCGCCGCCGCCCCCTCCCCTCGCGTCCCCTCCCCGCTCCGGCAGCAACTCCTCCGCCAGCCCGACCCCCGGGCGATCGGGAGCAGACCCGCGCCCCCAGCCCACCCCGCTGGGCTGCGGGCGCGTACTCCCAACCCGGAAAGAAAACTACCCAGGTGGCTGGGAGCAAGCAAGCACTTGGAGCAAAGAACGAAAGGGGGAAAAACAGAAAAAAAGCAAGCCACAAAGCCGGGAGGTTGGGAAGCCGAGGCCTGGTCTCCCCCACCCCCCCACCCCCACCGCCAGCCTCCTGCAAAATGCGCCCGCGGCTGGAACGCGGCTGGGGAGGCTGGGTCCCTCCGTACCTGCTCCGCTCGCGGGACCGCAGCTCGGGCCGCGAGGGCGCCCAGAAGTGGCAAGTGCCTCCCGCACGCGCAGCCATCCCCTCTGCAAGGTCGGCGGTTGCACACACACGCACGCACACACACACACACACACACACACACACACACACTCGCGCGCCCGCGGAGAGGGACGTGGTCCTGCCCCCACCCCGCTCCCCACGCCGCCGCCCCCCCGGCCCCAGCGGCAGCGCCCCCCGCCCGCGGAGCCCGCGCGCCGAACCTGCTGCCAGGACGCCCGGCGGGGCCGCCGCCGCTGCAGCCGGCCCCGGGGCTGCGCGGCTGATGGCGGCGGCCGCAGCTCGGATCTCGGCGACCCCCGCGCGGCGGCGGCGGCGGCGGCGGCTGGGCGCCCTCCTCCACTTGACAACCCCAAACACCATCAGACCCCCCCCCCCCCGCGGCCCCCGGGGCCCCCCCACCCCGGCTCCGGCGCCCTCCCCGCCGCCGCCGCCGCCGCCCCAGCAGCAGCAGCAGCAGCCGCCGCCGCCGCGGCCGCCACTAAAGGCCGGCGACTGGCACGCTCGCCGCCCAGCTCTGAAATATTACACCCGGCC